>CAHIKZ030004782.1:0-130000 GCA_903632075.3 Acanthosepion pharaonis
TTTAAAGAGGCGTTACGGTTAGCATTTTTTGTATGCATTTAAATATTTCATATTTATCGCGTGTGTGTGTGTATGTGTGTAAATGATGTTTTTGGTTCAAAATCCCCAAATTCAAAAGAAAGTAACAATAAATAAATTAAAATAATGCAATAACCACGCTTCAAAATTATTGTTATAAAACAAAATAAAAATAAACGTTGAAGAAGATATGTTATTGTGTACTAATAACAATTTTGGGAACTCGTTAGTTAAACAACAGCAAATAAATAAATCTAGAGCTCCTTGATAAAATCCAAAGAAGTATCAACAATATTATTGGTCCTGATCTGGCGTCTCGGTTTAAGCCACTTTCCCACCGCTGTAAGGTTGCCTCTCTGTGTCTTTTCTATAAATACTTTCATGGTAATTGTTCGGATGAGCTCTTCGCTATGGTACCTAGACTTTCAGCGCAATACTAGACTGGCATCGAGATTTCACGCATTTACTGTTGAATTGGTTAGATGTAACTATAAATTCTATGCTAACAATATTTTTTCTCTCGTAATTTTAGCTTGTGGAACTCCCTTCCAGCTCGATATTTTCCAGCCAACTTTGATCTTCGAAAATTTAAATGCAATGTCAATCGTTATCTACTGTCCTCCTGATTATTCTTCCTTTGCTGTAGCTCTTTAGTAATGTTTCTGTTTTTAATTCTTCCACACCCATTAACCCTTTGTGTCTTAGTGGCTTTACTGCCTTGCTTGGGTTCAACTAGATTAAAAGAAAAAAATAACACCCCAAAGATAAATTCGTTTGTGAAAAATCATCGACTTTTAATAGTTCTTAAACTAGAAAGGGTCACGATTAGGATCATACAGACATAGAGACATTATATGTTCTGCACCCAGTACTTAATATTAGATGTGTATGTGCTAAGATGGCCGAATGGAATGCAACCCTCTGCAGTTTGAGTTCAGAGTTTTCCTTCTCCTAGATTGCTTGTCAACAATAAATGAGAGCCCAGTCTGCCCAGTTATATGAAATAAATACGCGTAATGTACAAAACTAAACAATTATTTATTAAAAAAAAATGAGGCACGAACGTTTTCTTTTTTCAGAGTTAAATAACGAGCCGAACTGCCATTTTATATCACGCTTGCGCACTGGGACCGGGAAGGGAAAAAAAAGAAAGAAAAGAAAAAACAAAAGGAAAGACAAATAAAAATGTTTTTAATCCCTAACCACAGTCTCCTTTACCGAAAGATAAATTTGGTAAATTTTTCTTTATTATCGCTTCTATCTGCTTTTCACGAATCATAGTGAACCAGCTCCTTGTTCACTTTTAATTAAAAAAACAAAAACCAAAAAAAACAAAAACAAAAAAACAACCTTTATGCATTTTTTATGAATAATCATTTTGATTGGCAAATCAATTCTTGTTTACGTTTACGTTTCTTTTTTCCGACTATATTTTCCTAATGAATATTTTATTTTTTTTACCCAAACTTAAATAAAAAAAAAAGATTTATAATTCTTAAAGTGTCTTCTATCGGGAGTATCAACATTTCCCAGAGCAATCTCGATTGGCATTGTAGAAATTATATAGACGTGCGTACATAAAAACAAATCATGTCTCTTTCTCTCTCACTCTTAAAAAACAACAACAAAAACAACAAAAGAAAAGAAAACCAAACAAACCAAACAAAAATGAATTTAGGTAATTAACTCTCCTTAAACAACAATTTGTGCAATATTTTTTTAAAAATATTTGTTAAAAAATATTTTTTCAAAATATTTAAAAAAAAAATCGATCGATTGTTCGATTTCTGAAAAAAAATTCTCAGTAACGGTTCGTTATCAGCGTTGAAAAATTGGAACATACGAACATGGTTCGAATTCCATCTAAGGCAATTTTTATATATTCACTGTTCCTGTATACATGCGTGTGTTTGTACGTCTGACTTTGTATGCATACTGTTTTTGTGTGTGTTTTTGCATTTGTAATTGTTTTGTGTGCGCATGTTTGTCGTTTTGTGCGTGTGTCTGTCTTTATGAGACCGTGTGTGCGTGTGTGCGCGCGTTTGCATCGTAATCAGTTGTAAATTGTAGCGAGCATAAACACGTGCGTTTACTTAGATCTGAAAAAAATCTTTAAGCGTAATGACTTTTTTTGGGGTCTATTTAAATATCTAAATAGTCATGGCTAATTTGGCACAAGGACAGATTAAAATCGAGCGCCAGGAAGATAGTGCTCTACCATTTAGCCAGACGAGTATTTGTTTATGGGTTTATTTGTGGGAGGACACAGTAGCCTATTTCTCTCTGGTGCCTGTAAAAATTCATAATTTCGAAGTCACATCAGGAGCAACACCATCGTTTTACATTTTTTCATATGCGTACATTCGTGTACTAGTAAAATTTGCAATATTTACAATGATGTGAATATTTATTTATGCAAATATTTATTTCAGTCTGTTTATCGAAATATCTGGGTATCTTTTCCCCACTATATCTGAAGATGCTTCTTACTGCATTGTGATGGTTAACAAGCTCATCTCGGAAACTAATATGATGGTTTTGCTAAACTGTTAAATGCAAATAGATTACCCCACTACTGTGGACTTATGTGTAAACACCTATCTATCTGTTCTTCCTATTTGTTGCCTATCTATCTATCTATCTATACTTCTTCAAAGATAATAGAGAAAAAAACTGACCTAAATATATTGGAAATACTGATTTACATGGACAAACGAAGATAGATAGATAGATATTAGTACAGTGGAATAGATAGATAGATAGATAGATAGATAGATAGATAGATAGATAGATAGATAGATAGAAGGTATTCGTAAACTGGGATAGATAGATATTAGTAAACTGTGATAGAGAGATAGTGTAGAATGAAGTAAGATACTAAACTAAGATAGACATGATCTGCAGAATAAGACAGACTGATAACAAAGTGTATAGTTTACTTCCAAACGTTACTATTGAAGTTTACTCAGCTTTTGTAAATAAATAAGAAAATTTGCGTGTGTGCCCGATCACGTTTTACACTCGGAAAAGAGATGATAAGCGTCCTTAGTACCGACAGCAATATAAACCTCGGATGAAAGTGCTTAAGAATCTAGCACATGAGGATTTTAAAGAGAGGGCGAAAGAGTAGACTAATGTTTCTCACCCGCGCGCAACACACTCACATAAATACGCGCATTCATACAACCACAGATAGATAGATAGATAGATAGATAGATAGATAGATAGATAGATAGATAGATAGATAGATATGAACAGAATCAAATAGATAGATAGATAGATCAAATAGATGGATAGATAGATAGAATCAAATAGATAGATAGATGAAGAAGATATGAACAGATATCAAAGAGATCAAATAGATAGATAGATAGATAGATAGATAGATAGATAGATAGATAGATAGATATGAACAGAATCAAATAGATAGATAGATAGATAGATAGATAGATAGATAGATATGAACAGAATCAAATAGATAGATAGATAGATAGATAGATAGATAGACAGAATAGAATAGAAACAGAATCAAATAGATAGATGAACAGAAGATAGGATAGATAGATAGATAGATAGATAGATAGACAGATCCAAATAGATAGATAGATAGATAGATAGATGATGAACAGAATAGGATAGATATGAACAGAATCAAATAGATAGATAGATAGATAGATAGATAGATGATAGATAGATAGACAGATGAACAAATCAAATAGATAGATAGATAGATAGATAGATGAATAGATGAATATGGACAGAATCAAATAGATAGATAGATAGGATAGATAGATAGATGATAATAGAACAGAATAAATGAAGGATAATGATAGATGAATGATAGATAGATAGATAGATAGATGGACAGATAGATAGATAGATGATAGAACAGAGATCAAATAGATAGATAGATAGATATGAACAGATCAGATGAGATAGATAGATATGAAGGATAGATCAAATGAACAGAATCAAATAGATAGATAGATAGATAGATAGATGATAGATGAATGAATATGGACAGAATCAAATAGACAGATAGATAGATAGATAGATAGATAGATAGATATGGACAGAATCAAATAGACAGATAGATAGATAGATAGATAGATATGGACAGAATCAAATAGATAGATAGATAGATAGATAGATAGATAGATAGATAGATAGATAGATAGATAGATAGATATGAACAGAATCAAATAGATAGATAGATAGATAGATATGGACAGAATCAAATAGACAGATAGATAGATAGATAGATAGACAGATAGATAGATAGATAGATATGGACAGAATCAAATAGATAGATAGATAGATAGATAGATAGATAGATAGATAGATAGATATGAACAGAATCAAATAGATAGATAGATAGTAAGAAAATTAATAGAATGTGATAGATAATGAATAGAATGAGATAGGTCGATAAATAGATAGAATATGAATAGTGATAGATAGATAGATAAATAAATAGATAGATTGTGAATAGGGACAGATAGATTATGGATAGATAGATTATGAATAGAGAAAGATAAACAGATTATGAATAGAGATAAACAGATTATGAATAGAGATAAACAGATTATGAATAGAGATAAATAGACAGATTATGAATAGAGATAAATAGACAGATTATGAATAGATAGATAGATAGATAGATAGATAGATAGATAGATAGATAGATAGATGCAGGATAAAATTGTGATACATTGGTAAATTAATAAAGTGCATTGGAAAGTTTAACTTCGGCCACATTTTTTAAGTGACTATCGAACTTTGATAAAACGTGGATGCCTGTCGTTGCAGATGAATGAGTGTGGAGGATTGACAGCTGGAATAAGAAATAAGACGACGTCCGACACAATAGCCAACCATATGCATACATGCGCACGCGTGTGTGTGTGTGTGTGTGTGTGTTAACTCTTTAGGTGCGCGTATATACTTGCAGGTGCGTGCGATGAAGGCACATGAGCGAGGAAAGAGACACTGTTCACGTTTGGCTGTTGTGTTTTTTATTGTCTGTAGGCGTCGACGCGAAAGTGAGAGAGAAACTTGCCTGCGTGTTGCTGTGTGCGGACGCGTGTAAATAAATAAATAAAAAGAAAAAAAATATCGCGATTGAGTATTCCTTTGTGTGGAGGTATTTTTACGCATTTTAGTCTGACACAATTGCAGGCCACCTAGTGAGGATGAAATACGCTAATCATTAACTATCAATCGTCGGCTTGGGGCTCAATAGACATTTACAAAGCGAGTACATTTGGACAACACCCAGTGAGGATCGAAATCGTTACACAGGAGTAAATGATCGTTAACACCAGAGATGAAATGTTCTCTAGTTATTTACAAAGTGATGGTAGTACTGGGTGAGGATCAGAATTCACTGCACTCACAAACAGAATTTACAGCACGGAAAACACTGTAACTGCGCGTGCATATATATATATATATATATATATATATATATATATATATATATATATTAGAAATGTGTATGTACCTTTCACCTATCATTATGTATATATATGTTGTATGTAGGCATGTGTGAAGCAGCAAACAATTTTACAGTGTGGTATCTTACTTACCTACCTATAATTAATATATATACATATACACGCATACATACATGAATATATATATATATATATATATATATATATATATATATATATATATTAACACATGGGCTGTATTTAGTGGAAAGTGCTCAATATCTGCGATAGAGCTAACATACATGCAAACTACTATACATGCAACCGTATATATATATCTATATATATCTATATAAGTGTGTGCGTGCGCGTGTGTGTGTGTTTTTGTGTCTGTCCTACAGTAGTAAAGATTACTTTATGTATATTTACATATCCCTGTAGGCCTGTGCGTTAACTTTCCACACAGATAGATATGAAATAAACAGAACTTATTTTGACACAGGCCTAAATGAGAGGATTGATAGAAGGAAGGACTGTGCCAATCTTCAAAAGATTCTTTACCTTGAAAATAAACATTATTTGAAATCGCTTGAATATGCGTGTATGTATGTGTGTTAGTTAAGCTGAGAACTGTGCAAAGCCAGAGCTCCATAGGAAGATTATGTTGCGTCAATTTTCTGATTCTAAAGTTAGCTTGCTTTGAAAATTACTATTCATTCATATTCAAATCCGTGCCTTAATATTACTCAGAATCAAAATTATCTTCTCTCTGTCTGTTTCTATCTATGAAACAAATCTGTGTGTGCGTGTGTCTACAAGTGAACGAATATAATTTGAAAAATGTATATCATTCATTATAGATTTTATGGGCTGTAATCGTTTTACCAAGATATATTCACAATCTCTCTCTCTCTCTCTCTATAATCCACCCTTTTACACACGTTTTATCTGTTATTGAGCATATTTATCCATCAATATGGCATACTTAAGAATATATATATATATATATATATATATTTTATCATATATATATATATATATTAACATATTATATATATATATATTATCATATATATATTATCATATATATATATTTTATCATATATATATTATCATATATATATATTTTATCATATATCTATATTATCATATCTATATCTATATCTATTTATCTATCTATCTATATCTATAGTATATATTGTGACTTTCTAAACGTAGGTTAGATGTGGCACAAAGCCGAAAGTATCAGGGTACCCTATGAGGATCGATCTCACTATTGAGTCGTAATCTACTACCTAATTTACCAAGTGCTCATATATGTATGTGTGTGTGTGTGTGTGTCTATATTGGCCTCTTGATGCGCGAGGTGCTGAAAATTTCTCAGCTGGAACAATGTTTGGTCACTTGGTTCGATTTTAGGAAGTAGGTCAGGCCGAAAAATTTTCAGTACCCCCTCATGTACTGATATGTGCAATATACATTAAATGTTAGATTTGGAAAAACACCTAGTTTATTTAGTTTTTATATATTCATATATAATATTTATTAATATATGTATGTATGTTTACACACAGAATTATTAAAATTTGTTTTATTTACATATACTTTAACCGGTTTCGTTTTATTTATATTGCACACGTATATATATAATCCGTGTGTGTGCTCGCGCGTGTGTATGTATATGATGTGTGTGTGTGTGTCTATACTAAGTGAACGTTTTGCATATCTTGATTAAAGTGTGTACATAAAACAAGTGCGGCCAGAGATTTATTTTATGAATGAATGTTTTAAATGTCAGTTCTAAAACGAGCGTAAATGTGTGTGTGTGTGTGTGTTAGTGTGTGTGTGCGCGCGTTGCTTTTCTTGATGGTTTATGCATGAACAAACTTCTATCTCTTCGAGGCTAATGCTTTTGTGCTTCCATCTTTCACTAAAGGTGGGTAAAACCTCAGCTCACACGATATTTCCACTTTTCCTTGTTATACGTTTTTGCACATTTTTTTTTTTTTAAATAAACAAGTTTTTACGCACTTTTGTCTAGCAGCTTAAATGGCAGAGGACATAAACGTCAATGCTTCTGTGTACATCAATGGGTGGGAAAGACCTACACCTTGATTCTACTCCGAAGTTCTTTCGAGTGTCTGACATGAAATATTTTCAGTATTGTAGCACATTATTTTTTTAAAACTTACTTTTAACGAGTTTTATTCCTGTTTATACGCTTCTTCTTTTTTTTTTTTTACTATTTTTTCTATCGTTTTTTACTTTTTAATGAAAGTACCTTGAAAGTTGAAAGTGATTGAATATTGGGCGCTTGGCGTAGCACGATAACTAGTTTTAAACGAATAACGCAGAGAGTTCAATTCTCGCTGAATGCGATACGACTCTTGATTTGTGTTAGATTAAGTTAAACTAATTTTATTAGATAGCTGTTAATGAAGCCTCGACATCTGTATAGCGATGATTAACAAGTTTGTGTTGCAAACCAATTCGATAGTAAACTAAACTGCATTCAACCATGAGCGGGATAACCGCTCTTGTACCAGACTTGTACGGAGAGCGTGTAATAGTTATCGGCAAGGGAAAGTGGGATCGCGGAACCAAATTCCGGTCTATCCTTATTGTTTGTTTTTTGTGTTTTTTTTTTAACTTTGTTTTTTTTGTTTTTTTTTTTAACTTTCGCATTAATAGCCCTGGGAAAGACATGAATACATCTTTTTTCTAGCCTTGGGTGGTACCCAGTTTAGGAGAAAGACGACGCTGAATTTCGAACCGGAGAGAAAGCAACTTATTTTTCCCAAAAAAGTCATGGTAATTCATAGAAAATAAACTATAAAGTGGGGAGACTTGTTCGCTTACATCCTGAAGAGACATGGTATAAAAAAAAGAAACGAAGTAGCAAGCATGGCTGAGTATGGTAGGACACACCTGTTTAGGGATACCCTATGAGGATTGACTTTAGTATAGCAATGATCATCTAGGTGGGTTTGCTAACCACTGTTTTACGACTAGGTTTCATACGTGCGTGTGTATTTATTAGTGAAGGTAAAGTGATGTGTACATGCGGAAACAAGGAAAGTGTTAGAAGAATGTCTAATCCTTTTTTTTTTTTTACACAACTGCAATAATAATAATATTTAAAAAAAAATCAACATTTAATTTTTTTTGTTTTTTGTTTTTTGACGGAGCGGGGTGTTGGATATCTTTTAGTTGTAACCTTACCTTTAGAGCTTCCTTTATTTTTATATCGATATATTCTTGCACACTTTTCTCATAATCCGTGTACTGTTGTTCTAGTGTTCCTACTCTTGTCTGGAGAGTAGCAAGCGTGCTGAAGTAGGTCCAAGAAAGCCCAAACAGGATTACAGACAAGGTAAAAATAACAAAAGCCGATATCCACTGTGGAAGCCGAGAGATAGCCGATCGGTCGATATCTTTGGATTGTTTTAATATCTCCATGCTGGAGAGAGAGACTTTGATTTCACGTTGACATAAGCGAGCTGCCGGTGTGTCGTTAGATCAGCACCTTCATGAAGGAAGTCACGCTCTCCTGCTTCCTCTCCCCCGACAACAACAACAACGACAACGACGTCGACCACGACGACAACGACAACAACAGCAAGTGCGTGTGTGTATATATATATGTGTGTGTGTGTATGTTTGTGTGAGCACCTCGCTCTCTGGTCCTGCTGGCTCCCATCAAGTAAGAGATACCGGCTGCCGCTGGGACAGCCCATTCAGACCGAGGAGCGAAGGGGGGAGCAGCTAGTCATCAGTAGCGCGGCTGCTTCGTTCGCCCTACGCACCCGAGATGCGAGTCAGCACCTGAACCCTCCCTCTTCGACACAACTTAGTGGACTCGTCCCGTTTTATCTCATCAAGTGGGAAAAAAAATCTGAAAATGTTTTTACCGACCTCTTTCTTTCGTTTCCTTTTTCTTTCTTTCTTTCTTTCTTTCTTTCTTTCTTTCTTTCTTTCTTTCTTTCTTTCTTTCTTTCTTTCTTTTTTCTTTTCATTGGTTCTTTTAGCTTTTCTTTCATTTTGCTTTTTCTTTTTCTTTTCATTTCTTTTTCTTTCTTCATTTTCATTTTCTTTTTATTTGTAAATCTTTCTTTTCGTTTTTCTTTCTTAATCTTTCTTTACATTTTCTTTTCATAGTTTTACTCTTTTCTTTCTCTTTTTGTCGCTTTCTTTTTAATTTCTTTCTTTCTTTCTTTCTTTTCATTCTGCTTTCTTTGTTTTTATTTCCTTTTCATTTTAATTCTTCCTTTTTGCTTTTTCATTTTTCTTTGTTTCTTTAACTTTTTCTTTTCTTTTTTCTTTCTTTTATTCTTTCTTTTTCCTGATTCGTTTCTTTTCATTTCTTTTTCATTTCTTTTCTTTTCATATTTTTCCAGTCACTGATTCTTTCTTTCTTTCTTTCTTTCTTTCTTTCTTTCTTTCTTTCTTTCTTTCTTTCAAGAAAGATGTTTACACGTAAATAAATGATCAAGAGATTTTTTTGTCTTTTTCCGTCCAAATCACAAGGCTAAAAAAATAAATAGAAAAATTATTTTACAGGAGAATATCATTTGGCAAACAAAAACGGACATCGATAAGACATTTTTAGACGGAATAAAGCATTTTAAATACAAATAATATTTATTAGTTTATTGTTTATACTTATCCGTGCATTTCAAAGAATGTTCTACTGAATTCTGATATTTTTTGAAACAAACGTCAAATGAATTACCCTTCATTTTGGTCACATTTTAAGTTAATAAGATCATATTATTGAAACAGTATTTTCGTTTAAAAATGACGGAAAAGAAAAAAAAAAACAGTAAAAAATTAAGAACAGCTTTCAAAATGGAAAATGTCCTCGACCAAGATCTCATTATAAGACCCCCCAAAAGTTTCTTTTCTTTTATTAAATTTAAAGTTTCAAATCATCTATTTACTAGGTAGAATATTTTGCTTAAGATAACACATTAAAATACCTAATTAAAACAGAAAGTTTTTATTCCCATTTTAAAATAAATTTTCATTTTAAATAAATTTTAAGAATTATAAAAAGTGTGTTATTAGAGATCAAGTGACAACAAATCTCCTGTATTCCTTTAATTATTATAACTGTATTCACTGAATGTTCACACCACTTGTAATGAGTGGCTTCCATTGTAGATAAAGTGACAGCAAGTCTGCTTTATACTGCACTCTTCTCAGTATGTTTTCGTAATGCTGTCGTCTAAATAGGCTTAATCATTCTTTGGGATTTCTAATTTTTCTAATCTCTTTTGCAAGGTTTTTCTGTACTGTTTCAAGTGCGCCGATAATGATGAGTTTCAGATTTTTGTTTCAGTTCTCGTTAAAGTTGTAGAAATACTTTACGCGCCTTTTTTTAAAAAAAAGATAATGCCACTAAGATGCAAGGGGTTACTGAGAACGAGAAGACATCAAAAGGAACTATAGACTCAATCCTAAACAGGAAACAAGGGAAAAACCTTTACTCATGCTCAATAGACGGGGAAGGCAACAAACCTCCTGTATATTATTATAGCTGTATTCGCTGAATATTCACACCAATTATAACAAATGGCTTCCACTGTAGGTCAAGTGACAGCAAGTCTGCTCAATACTGCACTTTCCTCAATACTTTTGCTGTCTAAATAGTCATAATCCTTCTTTGGGATTTCCAGTTTTTCTAACGTCTTTTGCAAGGTTCTTCGGTACTGTTTCAAGTGCGCCGATAATGATGGGTACAATTGTCACTTACATGTTCCAGATTTTGTTTCAGTTCTCTTGAAAGGTGTAGAAAAAATTTCCGCGTTTTTTTTTTTTTTTAATCTTTTTTCCCCAAGCAAAGTGATAATAACATTAGTATGAAAGGGGTTACTGTGAGTGAAAGGAACCATCAACTCAGTCCTAAGCAGGAAACAAGGAATAAACCTCTACTCCTGTTCAAGAGACAGGGAAGCGTTGTGAAACGAGCGATAAGCGAACCTATGTACTCGTTTTTATTTTAATATGTGGCCTCTTGGAACAACCATAATCAACGATCCATTTTCATCATCTGCTCTCCTTGACAGATTATTGCTTAATAACAGTAGAAAACAGATCCCCCACTTTTTGTTCAGCAAAATCTCACTTTAAAACGAGTTTACCCATGCCATAAAAATATTTTCTTTACTCCTTATTATTATTAGAAGGTTCTTACATATGAGTTTATATATATATATATATATATATACAATTTCATTATTTCAAACGTTATTATAGTCGAGACTTCATAAGAAATCTTAGTAAAGAAAGTGTATTCTCCGACAGGGATCGGAACATTTACTGCTCGACGACGCAAGAATCAAACGAATACAAAAATGAAAGTATTTGAGTTGTGTGGTAACAGATGACGGAAAAACTGACAGAAATCCTAAGGTCCATAAGATTAGCGAAAATGTCTTTCAGAAGCTAAGCAACATATTAGGAGATATGAAAATATAGTGGGCTTAATGCAGTGGCGTGGCTAGAGTATGTGCTACACAAGACAGCCATTTAGTTTTCTGTCATCCCCCCTATACAACATATTGTACAGGAACTTCATCTTATAAAGAAATCTAGACCACTTCTTATAATGATATTATAAATAGATGCTCCTACTAGTATTCAAAAAACAGAAAAAAGCACATATTAAACAGTCAAACATGAAGAAAAATTAACAGTAACTAAAAAATTGCTAATAGTAAAGAAGTGGCCGAAAGCGATTGGGACGATGGACAATACGGTCAATTTTTGAACTTCCTTACCCCTGCCAAACGAAAAAAATGGAAGAATCCTGGAAAAACTAAAAAAAATAATTTACATTTTCCTTGTCTATCATATTCAACGAAACATATTTAAAAAGAAAGGTTGCTGTCCAAATATACAGGAATATATATATATATATATATATATATATATATATATATATATATATATATATATATATATATATATATATATATATATATATATATATATATATATATATTTATATTTAGTTGGATTGATGTGAGTTTGTAAGCCTGGGTTTCACGCTCTCTGACGATCACTGAGTCACAAACTAAATATGAATCCAACTAAATATGTTAGCTCTATCACTGATATTGAGAGCTTTTCAATAAGTACGCATTACTATCGGTATCGAGCCCTCTTTTGAATTAATGCTGTGAACGTTGGAATTTATATATTACTTTCGTTCTCATCATCGGATATATATATATATATATATATATATATATATATATATATATATATATATATATATATATATCAACTAGTTTAGTTTGTGTACCATTATAATATTACTTTCACATACACAAATATATTAGTATGCTATAAAATACAGACAAATCATACTTAAACTTTAAAAGTGGTTGTTGAACAGAAAGCAAGATCAACATATAAAAAAAAAATTAAACAAATTTTGAAACATTTTTATTTCTAAAATGAAAAATGCAACATTCAACAAAGCCATTTATTATATGCTTTTTATACACAGGCTTATACATCAGACCCTAAAATGCTGTCTCCATAAAAGTGTCGCCTATGGCGGATCTCCCATTCCCTATCTATCTATAGTAATTTCTATATCTATCAATTTTATATGTATATCTATCAGTTCTCTCTCTCTCTCTCTCTATCTATCTATATATATATATATATATATATATATATATATATATATAGTAATTGCTATATCTATCAATTTTCTATCTATATATAGTAATTTCTAAGTAATCAATGTATTTTTTAATCCGACATTATTTCCTCAACTCAAAACATTATTTTGTGGATACCCAGTTTTGAGTAGACGCCCTGCTTTTTTTTTTAATAAACAGTGTAAATTATATCTATCAGTCTGCGCATTCAGGAGACTTAATAAAGAAAATGTGTTCTCTAGTAAGGTACGAACCTGTGTTCCCATTGTAGCAGAATACGTCCTACCAGAGAGCACATTTTCTTTATTCCCTCAAATGCACAGGCTGATAGACAACATGAGTATCCACAAAATAACATTTGAAGTAGTTGGAAATATCTATGTAATAATTTCTCTCTCTCTCTCTCTTTCTCTCTCTCTCTCACGAGCACGGTGGAGTAATGGATAACGGCTTGGATTGAGGAATCGGAGATCCGAGTTCGAATTCCAATCGAATCCATTAAATTCACTTACATGCTAATACCCTTGAGAAAGGTATGGATCCTCTTCTTCTCCCTCCAGCTATGGGTAAATAGCAGGACAGACTCGGTTCTATAGACTTGGATATAGGTTTTTGTATTCAGCCCTTCAAAAAGTGTGGATGGTTCTGTAACCTTCCCCACTTGTTTGACTGTCGGTTCATACGAACTGTGCTGCTTGACAGGAGAGTCGGATATATATATATATATATATATATATATATATATGGCAGAATATGTTGGACAATCTCCTCACAGATGAAGAAAAGGCATGAATCAACAGAGTTGTGGGTTTGGCTGTCGGTTCATACGAACTGTGCTGCTTGACAGGAGAGTCGGATATATATATATATATATATATATATATATATATATATATATATATATGGCAGAATATGTTGGACAATCTCCTCACAGATGAAGAAAAGGCATGAATCAACAGAGTTGTGGTTTTCCTGACGAATGCTATGAAAACCATGAACATATGAGCAACGAGGAAGTTTTAAGGACGATAGAGACTTCAAAGAAACTTGTACTTACAGTCATGAAGAGGAAATTAAAATGTCTGGGACGGATAACGAGAAAAGGAGACACGGAGAATTACAGTGTATATTGAATCAAGAGAAGCAAGCGGTTTACACTGGAGATTAAGTCTCGTTTCTACTCGAGATTTATTGCTCGAAAATACAGCAATTTTGACAAATCTCGTCTCTACTCTTACTATCTATTTCCTGTCCCACTAGTTTTTTTTCCTGGTTTCTTCAGAACTGTTCTCAGCGCTCTGATTATGCGGGGTCGGTGCAAGGGTCTTGTGCCTACGAATCTCTGATACGCCCCCCCCCCCAATCTATGAAACGCTCCCCACATACTACTACATCTCAATTTTAATAATGTAGTATTCATATAAAATACAAATTATATTGTAACCCAATAATATTATAAATTATATTGTTACAAATTATATTGTAACATACAATAATGGATCATATGCAATATAAGCGAAAAATTCAACTAGAAATATTGAAAATAAATACAATCTATCTAAATACAAATCATAATAGATCATTCTATCTTAAATAAATCAACAATGCTTTGCGGCAATTTTTAACATCAACTTGAGATTTTTCTTGTTAATAATTTTAACACGTTCAACATTATGAATACAAAATAGTAAATTTTATATAGTGATTTTTTAAGAGTTAGCATAAGCAGAACAAATTCATGGATTTGAAGTCCAAAAGATCCCAGAATGCTGCCAAAATCAGCGAAAATTTTTCCTCCGTTGATAGTTGTGTTTCGTTTAATTTGTAGCGTATGTAGGTAGAAAAAAGTAAATGTTGACAAGATAGCGTGGTTTACAAATCACTGGCCGGGTCCCCCCAGTCAGTCCGGAGCATCGGAGGTAGTACGCACCGGCCCTGTGATTACGACTAGCATGACTTCTACCTTCATGTTCCACATCTTCCTCAGTTCTCTGACAAGAAAACATAGGCTCAGTATACAGTAGAGTAAAAAGATAAACAATAGTTCCGCTTTTGCAAGAGTTTGAAAATATCCACCAAGAAGGTGGCCTCTTTCATCAGGGAGATTATGCCTCTGTTGGAGAGACAGTTGGTGTATTCTGTGAGCTACCGATTTGGCTGATGCACCTGGGATATCGTTATGCAAGATTTTGTAAATTTTTTAAATGCCATTTTCCTTCAGGACGAAAGTTCTCTACAGATTTTTTCACTTTATTACCCGAATTGCCATGGCTTCTTTGGAAAGAAATTTGAAGCTGTCCTTTTCGATTGGTTACCATCCAAGACTAGAGATCTCTGCAACCCTACTATTTAAGCCATAGCTGGGGAAAAAGAGAACGATTCATGCCTTTCTCAAATGGAATGGTAAGTAAGCGAACACTTACTCATTTATAATAAAATGTATTATTTGCATTCATTGAGACTTCAGATTAGGACCGAAACTGGGAATCTGAGGAAGAGTTGTGTCCGTGCAGAGCAGAGCGAGGATGCCGAGAAATTTGGTGTAGATTTGAGGTGATAGAACGTTATTATAGATTTAAGGAGAAAGAAGTTGGGTTATATTGGAGGAGAGAGAAGCTGAGCGTAGATTTGAAGAGAGAGGTTTGATTATATTGGAGGAGAGAGAAGCTGAGCGTAGATTTGAGGATAGAAGTCTGGTGTAGATTTGAAAAAATAGATGGCTGGTGTAGATTTGAAGAGAGAGAGAGAAGTTTGGTGTAGATGTTAGGGGATATAACGTTGGTGTAGATTCGAGGGTATGGAAGGTTGATGTCGATTTGAGGAGATCGTTGTCAGTCAGTCTTCTGTAATAAACATCATAAAATATTATCGAGCAGGACAACAGGGGAACATGTAGACGAGTTCTACGATAAAAAAAGAAAGAAAAAAAATGGAAAAAAAAATTATGATAAATAAGTAAGAATAGCCGAAAGAAATGCCGACATTTTGTATGTTTATATTAAAAGTAGAGAAGGAAGACTAGTCAGAATCGAGAATCACGTCAACTCCACTATCAAGGGATTTGGAGATTACATAAGATACATAAATGATAGACAAATGAACACAGTAAAATAAAAAAAAAAGAAAACTTACATTAAAACGAAGAGAATAATGAGCGGAGACCCGGAAATCACAATGAAAAGAACAGAAAGATGGAAAGAAAAACAATTCTATGTACAATTCAAAAGAGAACTCGAAAGAGTGGCCGATAAATCTTAAGACCAAATAGAAGAAATTTTAAGAGAAAGTTAGTCGCTCTCAATCTTAGTCCAAAAATGCCATCAAAACCAACTCTGTATCTGTCTATATTTCTGAGATGAGGTATTGTGTACACTATTTACATTATTCGGACTATTGTCCGAATCTTTGTCGCCATATTTATCACAAGGTTTCGTCTATCTGTCTATATTTTTGAGATGAGGTATTATGTACATTATTTACATTATTGTCCTCGACTTTGTCGCCATATTTATCACAACGTTTCGGCCGGTGTACGCTCCGGCCTTCTTCAGGTGGAATGTCGACCTGAACCCTTTATTTCACTCACTGGGGTTGACTGTTCCAGTTCCACGTGCCATGTTTAATGGATGTCAGTTATCAGTTATCGCCTGTTAATTCACCTCTCCAAGTTCTCCACTGCCTTAACCGGGTATTGAACTTCACAATCTTTGGGTACTGTCACTGGATCTAACCAACACCTTTATACACTGTGCCATATGTCCTTGAAGACATCTGTATATGAATTTTTGGGTATTATAAACCTAATGTCATCAGCAACCATTTTTACCAGTGCTCATATTGCAATTTTTGCTGTTATCAATTCATGTTTTTACCAGAGCTCATATTGCATATTTTTGTTGTTATTATCGCTTTTCTTTGGCACGCCTTATTACTGGTTCCCATATTGTATTCATTTCTATGCTTGGTCGGCTCAAGAGATTTTTGTGGCCTAGCAACCAACTCTATATAAAAATCAAGATAGGTAAAATCCAAGAAAAAAGCAAATGTAGGCTGTGTGAAAATAAAAATGAGACAGTGAATCACATAATCAGCAAATGTATGAAATTCACTAAGAATGAACATGATTGAGCCGGAATGCTGATCCACCTTGAACTGAGGAAATGACTACATTTGACCGTTGACCGTTTAGAACACGGTTTATACACGGACTAGAATTTGTTTTATAGAATGAAACATATAAAACAATGAATACTAAAAAGAGTAATTGAGCACTGAGAAAACTTGCTGTCACCTTAACCCCAGCGTTAACTCAGTATTCATTAGTAATTCTAAAGAAGATTAGCCTCGTTAACCCCACGTCAAGAGGTCGAGTTTGAACATTTAATAATAATGATAATAATAATAATAATGATAATAATAATGATAATAATAATAATTAGGACTGGTTGGAAAAGATTGCAGTAGACTAATTGAAGGGATTCCTGGAAGTCCATGCCTCAAAGAGATACAAAAAATTGTTCTGACAAGTACAGCCCACACTTTACGAAAGGCTTTATCTATGTAATTTTTTTTTTCTCAGTGGAAAGTGTCATGATGCCATTTCTAATCTTAGGTCCCTGGGCGGGACCCGGAAAGAAATGTGTAAACGCCAGAAATCAAAGAAAATAATAATAATAATAATAATAATGATAATAATAATAATAATAATAATAATAATAACTAGCGTGATTTCTCTTAATAATTTTAAAAGAATTCAGCAAACGATGTGATTTTATTTATGGTAACTAGATTTTTGGCGATTGTTTTACTCGATTTCTGTAGTTCGATATTAAGCGTTTGAAAAATGTCGCTTATATCGCGCACGCCCCTGTTCACGGTTTTTTGTCTGGGATCAAAATGGAGTATCTCCTCTAGGGTGGATAAACTGCATTTCATCTCTTAGTTGTATCTGTCTTCAAACAGAGCACAACTTAGTTGTGTCGCTGTCTGCGGACAAAGCGCAACTGAAAATATTATTGAGTAGTAGGGAAACAGCTGCCCACGTCAGCACCTCCCTTATTTCATTAAAGAAGAGGGATCGGTAGTAAATACTGATGCCAGTTCAAACGACGGGGGCTGGGCTATTTTTGGATCTGTCCGGATTCACGAAGTCGAGCTCCTCACATTAAACCAACCTCGTGTCACATTCTGCCAGCGACAAGATATACCATCGCTTCTTGGCCTTTTGATCAAAGTGTAGTATCTATTCTTATCAGCTTAATCTGATTCTCTCCCACTTCTATCTTTCCTTCTTTCTTTCGTTTTCTCACTCAAACTACTAGTGTCTTTCCCCTTCCCATCCTGGGTATGACGATAAAATACATCCGCGTCCTGGGTAAGACGATAAACTACGTCCAGCAGCAAGGCCTCTGATCAGGAGGTTTTGAGGAGCGTGGAACCACCTCTTAATTGCTGGTGCTCCCAGGTCCATCCTGATACGGAGTGGTAGCAACTGTTAGGGTCTCACCTATGGGTAAATAGTTAACCTCCAAATTGGGTTCAAAACACTATGAAAGAGTAAAAATAGGTTTTAATACCAGAAATACTTTGTAAAAATTATTACCAGAAATACATTTTTGAAAACCAAATGTTACCAGCTATACATTTTTTAAAAAAAATTATTAGCTATACATTTAAAAAAAAATTACCAGCAATAAAAATATTGTCGGTATTAAATAACTTATTGAGGTCGATATGCCGTAAAACAAACCAAACCAAAACAAACTTTTCCCTTCTATCTACACGAAGAAAGCGAAATAGTCCATTATTTATGAGGTATTGGCAGGGCGTAACGGTCGTGTGAACTAACGAAGGTAGAGACAAGCACAATTATAATAGAATAATAATAATCTCCTATGGCTTCTGATTTAAATTGATTAAAGGTGTTAACATGTACATATTTTAACTTTGATGGATTAAAATGAACTACAGTAAATATTCTATTCAGTACTCCAGATTTAATTGCCTGTTGCTTGATTTTAAGCAATTCGAGCATGTCTCTTAGGAGTTGATACACCGTGCATCTTTGTGCCTCACTGGGAATATTAGCGAGAGTAATCATGGCCGGGGAGTCGATATATATATATATATATATATATATATATATATATATATATATATATATTCATTTACTGTAACATTCGTACCACAGTCTCATACATATACTCTCATTAACTTTTTATTTTTATTCCCGGAGTTGTTTTTTCTGTTTTCTTTTTGAATTTGTACGTCTGATGAATTTACGATTCAATGGAATAAATTATGACCTTGGAATATTAGTGTTTAAGCCTTTTTTTTATTATATATATATATATATATATATATATATATATATAGGTCCCAGCTTTCCTGACGATCCGCTTAGGTGAAACCTGGGTAGGTTTGTCTGGCTCATTAGGTTTGACTATATATATATATATATATATATATATATATATATATATATATATATATATATATAATTAAATTTGAGACAGCTGAGATGATTTGGAAAATCTCTTCTAGACACTTGCGATGTTCCTCAATCAAAGACTGTCTAAGCGGAATGGGTCACGCGATCTGAAGAGATTTCTAAGTGGACCTCACCTGCAAAGTTATGTACTGATTTTATTAAAACTTGTCACAATAACGTGCTCACCTGGCAGTAATAAGTGTGCCAGGTATACTTTTTATTTAACTGATTCTCATGATAGGTGTATTTGGCTCTTTGTATGTTTCTAAACCAGCGTCATTTTGTTGGTGTTCTGTTCTTTCCATCAATAATTTTTTAACCGAGTTCATCCCAAGCAAGACAATAAAGCCAATAAAGACAAGAGGTTATTGGTGTGGAAGAACTAGAAAGCAAAAACATTACTAACGGGGAAGAACAAAAGAAGAGTCATCAGGAAGACAATAGATAGACATTGACAATGCATTTAAATGTCTGAAGATTAAAGTTAACTGGAAAGCAAAGAACCGGAAAGGAGTTCCACAAGAGAGAAGTACGAGAAAAAAAAACTTTTAGTATAGAATTTACGGCTACATCTCGCCAACTCGACTGTAAATTGCTAAGACGTGGTCACCAGTCTAATATTGCGCTTAAATTCATAAAGTCTAGATATCATAGCGAAGAGCGATATTTATTTGTGAAAATATTAAATTTTGACACTAGGCCAAAATGGGGAATGGGGAAAAAGGGTGGTGTTCTTCTGTCTTAAATTTAAACTTAGCTAGCCACAACCACTGACCCAAAACACCAAAACAACGCATTATTACTTACCTTTCTTACTCCGACCCCCATAATACCTCAATGTCTCTATGAAAAAAAAAACCTAACTAGTCCCTATATGTACAATTCATGTCTGTAGGGAGAGGGGAATAAAACAACAATTTAAAAACTAACCCCAACAATTACCATAAAAGTATTTATAGAAAAAGTACAGGAAGGCAACTTTATGGCGGTGGGAAAGTGACTGAAGCTGAGACCAATAATATTGCTGATTTTTCTTTGGATTTTTATCAAGGATCTATAAATATATAGCAGGAGCATCAGGTCATGGACGAATGGTAGATTTATAGATATGTATGATAGATACTGGCGAGAAAAAATTGTCTTGCGCGACACAGTAAACTTTCTTAGCAGCTGATCTGGCAATAGATTTAATATAATCTTTCCATTTCATGTCAGCCGAGATTGTTAGTCCGGGAAGGCGCAACAAGTCCCTCTCATGGAGGTTATTATCAGCCACACTGATGTAAGGCAAAAAGGGTTCTCTCAAATAATAATAATAATAATAATTTCACTTCATGGAAAACTGTGATGTGTTAAAATGTGAACAATAACCGGTCAAGCGTTAACGAATGATTTGTGTTTTATACAATGTTCAAATTAAAAAAAAATTGTACAAATGTTTACGTGAAGAATTTTAAAAGTACTGCATCTAGAATACGGTAATAGCATATCCTGCAGAAATTCAATTCCGAACTACCTGAAAAGGGGTCAAATTCTAGGTGGATGTTTGTAGAGTCGGGTATGAACCGGACCAATATCAAACATTTTTTATTTTATTCAAGTGCTCATCGTGTCTACAATTTTTACACTAGTATAAACCGGACCTGTACACACATCGGACCGATGTCCAACATTTTGACTGGAGTGTGAACCGTACTTCAGACTCGTTTCTACTATTTTGATAGGAGTGCAAACCGAATCTATATGAACATCGGACCAATGTCCAACATTTTGACTGGAGTGTGAACCGCATTTCAGACTCGTGTCTACTATTTTGATAGGAGTGCAAACAGAACCTATATGAACATCGGACCCATGTCCAACATCTTGATTGGAGTGTGAACCGTACTTCAGACTCGTGTCTACTAATTTGATAGGAGTGCACACCGAACCTATATGAACATCGGACCCATGTCCAACATTTTGACTGGAGTATGAACCGTACTTCAGACTCGTGTCTACTATTTTGATAGGAGTGCAAACCGAACCTATATGAACATCGGACCCATGTCCAACATTTTGACTGGAGTGTGAACCGTACCTCAGACTCGTGTCTACTATTTTGATAGGAGTGCAAACCGAACCTATATGAACATCGGACCCATGTCCAACATTTTGACTGGAGTGTGAACCGTACCTCAGACTCGTGTCTACTATTTTGATAGGAGTGCAAACCGAACCTATATGAACATCGGACCCATGTCCAACATTTTGACTGGAGTGTGAACCGAACCTCAGACTCGTGTTTACTATTTTGATAGGAGTGCAAACCGAACCTATATGAACATCGGACCCATGTCCAACATCTTGATTGGAGTGTGAACCGTACTTCAGACTCGTGTCTACTATTTTGATAGGAGTGCAAACCGAACCTATATGAACATCGGACCCATGTCCAACATCTTGATTGGAGTGTGAACCGTACTTCAGACTCGTGTCTACTATTTTGATAGGAGTGCAAATCGAACCTATATGAACATCGGACCATGTCCAACATTTTGACTGGAGTGTGAACCGTACTTCAGACTCGTGTCTACTATTTTGATAGGAGTGCAAACCGAACCTATATGAACATCGGACCCATGTCCAACATCTTGATTGGAGTGTGAACCGTACCTCAGACTCGTGTCTACTATTTTGATAGGAGTGCAAACCGAACCTATATGAACATCGGACCCATGTCCAACATCTTGATTGGAGTGTGAACCGTACTTCAGACTCGTGTCTACTATTTTGATAGGAGTGCAAACCGAACCTATATGAACATCGGACCCATGTCCAACATTTTGACTGGAGTGTGAACCGTGCTTCAGACTCGTGTCTACTATTTTGATAGGAGTGCAAACCGAACCTATATGAACATCGGACCCATGTCCAACATTTTGACTGGTGTGTGAAACGTACTTCAGACTCGTGTCTACTATTTTGATAGGAGTGCAAACCGAACCGATATGAACATCGGACCTATGTCCAACATTTTGACTGGAATGTGAACTGTACTTCAGACTCGTGTCTACTATTTTGATAGGAGTGCAAACCGAACCTATATGAACATCGGACCCATGTCCAACATTTTGACTGGAGTGTGAACCGTACTTCAGACTCGTGTCTACTATTTTGATAGGAGTGCAAACCGAACCTATATGAACATCGGACCCATGTCCAACATTTTGACTGGAGTGTGAACCGCACTTCAGACTCGTGTCTACTATTTTGATAGGAGTGCAAACCGAACCTATATGAACATCGGACCTGTGTCTTTTTGCCTTGTGTACATTTAAACTCTAGTGGAAACCTGATCTGTAGTTAACTCTTGATTAGAGTGCAAACCGGAACTTGTGTGTATATTTAGACTCTTTTGGAAATCGGGCCTGTATCTAACTTTTTCACTGAACTGCTAAGCGAGACTGCGTATATAGTTAAACACTTGTGGAAACCGGAGGTGTGTTCACTTTTTGCAGTGCAAAATTTCGCCAAATTTTCTGAGTTTTTTCACAGCATATAACCTATAATAAGTGAGTAAATAAGACATTGCTTTATTCGGGAGTGTGTCTCGTGTCCAAGTCAGTTGTAAATTTCTTACAGGCGCCACGAGTATCTATTCTAGCTCAGATATAAACTAAGATTTTGAATGCTGGTATTTATTTAACAGGATATGATTATTATTTAGCAGGGTGATTGGTTCATTTAGAGATAGATAGATAGATAGATAGATAGATAGATAGATAGATAGATAGATAGATAGATAGATTGATGACATCTCTCAACGATACGCATTCATTAACGAGATAAAACACACCAAACAGGATATCCTTTCTGTGTCCTGTAAATACATACACGCACACACACACACACACGCACACACAAAACAAAAAAAAACACATACACACAACACACACACATAAATATATTTACTCAAACACTTCATAGAACTTAACCAGAAGGTTAACAGTTATTTACCAAGCTTAGTCTAATCTGATACAAGGACAGGTTTATTGGTATTAACGAGGATTAATTACACTAGCAATTGCAAAATCTATCTATCTATCTATCTATCTATCTATCTATCTATCTATCTATCTATCTATCTATCACGTCTGACTAAATGTTTACAGACTTTCTGCCTAAACTCTTGGATTCTATTTACTATTTATTTATTTGTGTTTCCTCAATAGGGGTAGATAGTTTCGCCTATTGTCCAACTCACACTCCTCTACAGTCTCTTGGACAGGAAAAAGGATGGACTTCTTCTGTCTTAAATTTAAACTTAGTTAGCCACAGTCAATGACCCAAACATATCACAATATTCCTAACACCATAACAACGCATTCTTATCTGGAAAAATCATTGTTATCTCCTCAAAAATTGTTAATCCAATATTCACTAACAAAAAATAGAATAAAATAAAATAAAAAACATGCTTGCATAAAACAAATATTTCGGCTTTAAATAAACCACATAGGGTTGATAAACCATAAAAAAACTAATCAATCAAATATCTTGTGTAGTAAAACTTACTATCGTTGTTTAGAGACTAACTTGCAAATATCTAGTAACATATGTGCGGCATCTTCTGTGCCCAATGGATAAAAGTGGATAAAAGCGTTGGTTGTCTAATCTAAAAGTGACTTGACTCAAAGAGTTGTCAATTCAAAACCTGGCCATATCAGAGGGAACAAAAACTTGGAGAGTAGAGTTACTAAAGTGAATTAACAGAAACTGAGATATCCCCAGAAAGACATTACACAGGATATTAGAACAATCTACCCCCGTTGACTAAATAAAGGGTTCAGTTCGAAATTCCAACATATATCACTTGAAGAAGGTCGAAGCGTACAACGGCTGAAACGTCGTGAATATGGCAATAAAGATGAGGACAACAGTTTGAACAATGTAAATAACGTGAATAATTACAATACCTTATCTCATAAATATAGACAAATCCTGAAGAAGACAGGAGCATACAGCGGCCGAAACGTCGTGAATATGGCAATAAAGATGAGAACAGCGGTCTGAACAATGTAAATAATGTAAATAAGTACAATACCACATCTCAGAAATATAGACAGACCCTGAAGAAGGCCGGAGCATGATCAAAGTGTAGTACGTTGCCTTTGTGAGCTTCCGAGTCGGCGTCTGTCGAACTCTCTGCATGAGCAGAGAGGAACCCGGACGAAGCTTTGCCGAAGGGCAAGGTTTCGTTCGGGGAGGTAGACAGGGCCTGAATCTGTTTAGGCGGGTTCAAAAAGGCTATATTTTCGACCGAGCCTATGGGCTTGGGGATACCCACATTAAACCGGCCTTGTGCCACATTCTATCCTCGTGGGTGGATCGATAAATACTAAGCTGCCGAAACGTTGTGAATATGGCAATAAAGATAAGAAAAACAGTCTGAACAATGAAAATAATGTAAATAATTACGATACCTCACCTCAGAAATATAGAGAGATCCTGAAGAAGGCTGGAGCGTACAACTTCCGATGTGTCGTGAATATGCCAATAAAGATGAAGACAGCAGTCCGAATGGTGTAATTATGTGTGATAGTTTTCTTTACTTTAACGTCGTAATTTCTAGAATTGTATTGCGTTCCACGAGAGCGTACAAAAATACTGAGGGAACATCGGTGGGATAAGTTACCTAATGTTGAAATTCGGAACCATTCTCAGTCGACCATCGAAGCCACACTTATTGATCGGCTGCGACATTGAGTTTGGCACATCATCCGCATGTCTGAAAACTGACTTCCACGACAAGCATTCTTCGGTGAGTTTAATTCAGGCGAAAGGGTAGTCTGTACACGTGATACAGGGACCACATGTGGGCCATCCTGGTGACCTCTAATAAGTTCCCTTGCCAATTAGAAAAGTTGGCTGGTGATCGAGCCTGTTGGCGATGTGTCTGCGTGGGCGCTGTTCAAATCAGAGAAGCAAGGTTGTCCAGTAGGTAAAGGGACGCCGCCGTGGTCGTTACACGCAGAATCCTTCCTCTCCTATCATCTATGCGGACGCCCCACTTACGGATGAACCATATCCGAGATGATCTAATAAACCAAACAAAAAATATTCCAACAAACCGGACAACTTCGTCTGCAAAAACGGACTACAACGACGACGTGGATAAAGTTCATGACGTCAAATCTTTTTTTTTTTTTTTTTTAAAGCAGCACCACTTGAGGAAATTAAGCTTTAGTTTTGTAAACATGATAGATACCTAATACTTGATCCAGTTTATCTGTTGGGAATGGTACTTGAAAATAAATTTTGGTATCACAGTGAAAAGAACACGCTATTTTTTTTATTAAAGATAAAACTCTCCTTTTCAAGTGCTACTTCTCTTCAAAGGTCGCTACTAGGTTTTTCGGAATTTGGAATGGAAACATTCTTTTAAAAAACATTCTTTTCATTCGATGAAAATTTACAAACACACACACACACACACACACACATATATATATATATATATATATATATATATATATATATATATATATATATATATATATATAATAAACATTCTTTTTAAAAATAGTTGCCGATAATTTGATCAAAATCCAGTAGTTAATTAAAATCGAAATAATTTTCGTTTAAGAAGAGATTTTTTTTTGTTTATTTCCAGGTTAACAACTTTTCACACTATATCACTTTTCATTAATATCTCTATCGAGTTCTATCGAGTAAATATAAATATATTTTATTTTTTTTAATATCAAATATCTTCCAATTTGTTTTCTATTTAGTGGAACTAAATTTTTGATGATAAAATAACAACTTTGTTTTTCTCCCAAAAGTGTTCATTTCCCGCCGAAATCTTTGATGATTGAGCAATCAATCAATCAACCTCTCTCTCTCTCCCTCTCAGACACACACGCACGCACTATTTAGATATTATTTAAATTTTATATAAGACGTTAAAATTTATAGATGATTTAAATTATTAAGAAGCAAAAAAAAATCGTTAGAAACAAAGAAAAGTGCACCGAAATGCTGTGTAATGTCAGTCCTCTCATATGGCAGTGAATGCTGGACAATCTCCTCTCAGATGAAGAAGAAACTTGAAGCAATAGAAAAGTGGTTCTACAGAAGGCTGTTGTACAATAAACACGTGAGCAACGACGAAGGTTTGAATAAAATGGAAACAACAAGTACTCTTCCAATCAGGAAGAGATAGTTGAAATTTCTAGGGCACGAGGAAAGGAGGCTTGAAAAATTTGATACTCACAGGACAGATTGAAGGCAAGAGGAACAGAGGAAAACAACGCAAATCCAAAATCGAAGGTTCGAATAAATGGATTTATTAAGAACTACAAAGGACAGGAAATTGTGGAGAACCACGACTGCCAACGACTTAAAGAGACATGGCACAGAGAAGAAGAAAGTATAAGATGGGATATGAAAGAATAAGTTATACTCAGTAAATATCAACCAGATTTTTATAGTAGTTAAATCATAATTTCTGTAATTTTGTGTATGGTGTGTATCGTCAGTGGTAGTACCTTTGTAGCGAATCGGTCGAGCCTGCTTTACTCAGTTGAATTGGGATGCGGAACTGTACTGGTCCATGGCCTACATTCATATCTCACACACGACTCCGAGTAGATACATGGGCAGTGCGCCGGCCACACTCCGGACAACAGCATCGACTTGCCGGCTAAACAGTGTGTGGGTAGTTGAATGGGTTTCCCGACCCGACCGGTGAAGGGGAACGTCTCTCCGCAACTAACCTGCGCTATCGACAAGTCGCCAGTCGGGGCGTAGGAGCTGCGCCTCGGAGGTCAACGGCTTTATTACTGGGCGGAAGAACTTCTGGGAGGAAGGACGGAGTAACCACAACAGCCTCGGCGAAAAAGGAACCCGTATTGCATTATATTGCCTTGAATGTCATCATGAACCACAATTACAATTGGGGGTGGGGGTAGTGGCGACCAGAGCGGCGCAAAATGCGCTAACTGAATAAATGATGAATTTTGAGAAGAATAATCCAAGAATTATTCGGTCTGCCGAACACATTCTTTTTGTTTAAGATACATTCTGTAATTTTAAGAATATTCGGTCGGTATTATGAATATCACTCCAAGAGTTTGGGTTATTGAATTCCTCCCTTGCGATTCGATTCTTTAATTTTTACCTCAAAATTTCAACATGTTTCAAATATTTGTGTAGAATCTTTTGACAAGGCTATTTCAGCCTAAAATTAAGAAGCAACCGATTTTCACTAAATTTCTGCAACGAGGAATTACCATTATTTACAGTCGGACTAATATCTTCATCTTTGTTATTATTATTACAATATTTCGGCTGTTGTGTTATCTGGCTTTCTTCAGGCGTTTGTTGATCCGGGAAAATTTAAGGGAATTGGGTTGCATTGTTCTTATTCCGCTGTTAATGTATAGGGATATCTCGTTTGATTTTTTAGCACTACTCCGTTAGTACTAGTCATTTTTCTGTTAAGTCTGAATCTGCAGGATCCAGACTGAACTCATAATTAGCATGTAACCAAATTCACGAAGCATGACTTTAATCCTGTAGGCTAGGTAATAACAACAAAAATAAGGACATTATTTCCCATTGTAAATGGTACAAATAATATTGGATGTAATTTTAAAGAAATTAATGTCCTTTTAAAAATTAGACATTATTTCTTATTACTGTATCCGTGCTATTTAGACTGCGAAATGAATGTCTCCAGGCTGAGAGAGAGAGAGAGAGAGAGAGAGAGAGAGAGAGAGAGAGAGAGAGAGAGAGTACCCAACTAAACGAAATGTGCCCCTCACTTGAAACGAATATGTATCCCCCTTTTTAATCAGGGAAACAACTTTTAAACTATATGTGCCTTACAACTAAGCTACTAGAAACTTTTACAACAAAGCAACGCCTAGTTATCCTATTTAAGATATGGATATCTCTTGTTGGGACATTTTGTGGATGCACATATTGTCTAGTAAGACTCTCGAGTTCTAAGCCAATAGACATTAATTTCCCTGTATAAAAAAGACGGGGATATTCATTCAAACACGTGTACGCACTGATTATAATGCTTACAGTAATAAGAAATATTGAATGAATATACAATTGAACGCGTTCACAATCATAAAAAAGAAACAACAAAAAACATCACAATAATATATGTGTATATGTGTGCGAGCGAGTGCGTGTGTTCCAGACAACCCTGAATTGTTTCTGGGTGTTAGACCTCGACACGAGCTGAATCATAGTCGAGTCTCTGTCCCTCCTGCTTTAGCTGTTGACAGGAACAATCCAACCTAACCGGCTAACCAACGAACCATTTCGCTGACTGGTGAAATAACGAGGGTCTTCCTCATCGTAATTCGCCCCCAAGATTTATTCTGGTCGCTTCACCATTTTCCTGGCTGATATCAGCCGAATTTACTTTTGAAACTTGACTTTCTTTCTCTTTAATCTATCTTCACAATTTTCCACATAAATTTTCCATTTCTTTTAGTTTCTTTTAAGTGTTCTCTGTTCCATTATATTTCTTTCTTTCTTTCTTTCTTTCTTTCTTTCTTTCTTTCTTTCTTTCTTTCTGTCATCGTTTCCATCTTTCTTTTATCATTTTAAGTCTGTTTGTTTCTTTCTTTCTTTTATGATAATTTCTTTCCATTTTTGTCTTCCTTCCTTTCTATTTTCTTATCCGTCTTTATTTCCATTTTCTATCATTTTCTTTCTTTCTTTCTTTCTTTCTTTCTTTCTTTCTTTGATCACTTTTCATCTGTTTGTTTATTTCTTTGTTTTTATGATAATTTCTTTATTTATTTCTATTTTCTTGTCCTTCCTTCCTTCCTTCCTTCCTTCCTTCCTTCCTTCCTTCCTTCCTTCCTTTTCGTTTTCTCTTCCATTTTTCAATCCTTTTCTTTCTTTCCCTCTTTCTTTCAATGAGCACTTTTTCTCTGTTTGTCTTTTTATTTTTCTTTCTTTCCATTTTATCTTTCTTTTTATTTCCATTTTCTATCCTTTTCTTTCTTTCTTTCTTTCTTTCTTTTTTCTTTCTTTTTTTTTCTTTCTTTCTTTTGATCGCTTTTCCTCTGTTTGTTTCTTTCTTCCTCGTTTGGTTACCTTTTACACACATCTTTGTTTCTTAACTCCGTGTATATTTTTAAAATAATTGCTTTTTTATTTTTAATTCTTTCGCTTTTGCATTCTGATTTTTCTTTCTTCTTCTAAATTTCTTCCATTGATAAACATTCATATTTCTCCTTTATTTTGGTTGCTTCACCAGGCTTCACCATTGCCCTGATTAAAATATCAGTCAATCAGATTTACTTTTCTTTCTTTTTTCTTGTTTGGTTACTTTATACACACAACTTTATTTCTTACTTTTGTATATCTTTTAATGTTTTTTCACCTTTTCATTCTGATTCTTTTTATTCACACATATGTCTTTCATTTTTTATTTTCCGTTTCTTCCGTTTATTCTTTTATTCCCTTCTGAAGTTCGAACCCATTTACTCTATCGTAAATACTTCCATACTGTTTTTCGATTATTTACATTTTAATTCTAATTCTGAGACGAAGTATTTTCATTATTCATTCTTGATTTGTTATTGCTTCAATTTAAAACAAAAGAATTACCATGAATACAGTTTACGGGTAAATTAGTGTGAAGTAAGAATGAAGAAGAAACTTTCAATGATTTGAACTGGGGAACTTTTTTATTCAATTCGGCCATGGAAGTCGATGGTGAGACGGTAAGGATCTACTAATTTATTACCTCATTCTTTACAGTAAATTATTCAGGAGATACTATGTTGTTTTTTTTTTTTTTTACCTAGTATTAGTTTTACATTGTTTGAATTATGAGTAGAAGTATTTTAGTAATTCATTTGTGAGAGTCGTTTACTTCATTTTATTGTTGTGGTACAGTGTAACCCGGATATAAGAGAAACCCGGATATAAGAGAGATTTTCTCTGGTCCCAAATTAGAGCCTGTGTTAATGTATATAAAATAGACCAAACCCGGATATAAGAGAAACCCGGATATAAGAGACTTCTTCTCCGGTCCCGACAACTCTCTTATATCCGGGTTACTCTGTATATTGTATTTACATTATTTATATTATTATTATTTACATTATTTGCATTACTCGAACTGTTGTCATCGTCTTTATTGCCGTGTTTACGACGTTTCGGCCGTTTTGCGTTACGGCCTCCTTCAGGTGATTGGAATTTCGAACTGAACCCTTTACTTCGTCCACCGAGGTAGACTGTTCTAGTTCCACGTGCCATACCTCTTTTGGGTGTCTCTGTTATTTCCCTGTAATTCAACTCCCCAAGTTTTTGTTCACCACCACTGCCGCAGCCTGGTATTGGCAACAAATATTTGTATCGAGTCACTGGATTCAACTAACGCTTTTATCCACTGGGCCATGTGTCCTTGAGGACGTTTTCTCCTGCCTTTGTTAAAGTTTCCCATTACTTTAACGATCGAATGGTATTCGACCAGGTGGATTGTGATGAAAGCATAATAATCGGACAAGAGTTTATAATAATTGCTCTTTTCTGTTTTGCACGCCTGAAATGTTTTTTAATAGATTATTCCATTTTTTTTTCGATCTTTGATTCCTCACGTCAACAATTCTTTTATTTCTTTTTTCACACTCATCACTTTCACTTCAACTTCTTTCTCGATCCTTTTAAATTTACTTTACACGTTTCTTTCTTTCTTTTTTCTTTCATTTCATTAATTCTTTCTATTTTTCTTCATTTTTTCTATTTTCTTTTCTTTCTTTTTGTTTTTCTTCCTTTTTTCTCCCTTTACATTTTCTTTTTCGTTTTCTTTTCATTTTCCTTTTCTTTTTAATTCTTTCTTTCTGTTTTTCTTTCTTTACATTTTCTTTTCGTTTTTCCTTCTTTCTTTCATCTACTTTTCATTTTTCTTTTACATTCTTTTCTTTGTCTTTTTAATTCTTCGTTTTCACTTTTTCATTTTCTTTTGTTTCTTTAACTTTTCTTTTTCTTTTCATCTTATTTATTTGAGCTTGTAACCCTGCAGACGTTTTTAAAACTAAACTGCTTAACCCACAACTTATCCAATCTCTTTCAGGCTTTTTACACCCATCAGTATATATGCTTGTAAATTTTTCCCCTCTTTCATTTTGATCTTTTGTGTTGTATCTTTCATACTTTTCCCATTTCAAAATTTCGTTTTACAAATTGCTTCTCTTTCAAAATTTTCTCCCTCAAAACATTTTCTTTCAAAGTTTTACTCTTTCAAATCTTTCTTTTAAGAAAATTTCTCTTTCAAAATTTCTGTTACACATCTTTTTTGAAAATTTTGTCCTTTAAAATATTCTTTTTCAAAATTTTACACTTTCAAAATTTTACGCTTTCAAATGTTTCTTTTACAAAAATTTCACTTTGAAAATTTTTCTTTTACAAATCTCTCTCTTTTGAAAATTATCTCCTTCAAAACATATCCTTTCAAATCTTTCTTTTTCAAAATTTTCTCCTTCAAAATATTCTCTTTCAAATCTTTCTATTCTAAATCTTTCTCTTTGAAAATTTTCTCCTTCAAAACATTTTCTTCCAAATCTTTCTCTTTGAAAATTTCTGCTTCAAAAGATTCTCTTTCAAAATATTACTCTTTCAAATCTTTCTTTATAAAAATTTTCTCCTTCAAAACATTTTCTTTCAAATCTTTCTCTTTGAAAATTTCTGCTTCAAAAGATTCTCTTTCAAAATATTACTCTTTCAAATCTTTCTTTATAAAAATTTTCTCCTTCAAAACATTTTCTTTCAAATCTTTCTCTTCCTAAAATTTCGCATTCAAAATTTTCTTTCGAAATTCCCACTTTTTACATTTTTCTGTATTAGAATTCTTATTTTAAAAAAAATCATTTTTACACTTTTCTTTCAAAATACACTTTCGAATTTCATCTTTTTTTTTTTCATATTTTTCGTCGATCTATAGGGTTCAATAGTATGGGCCACTGAGCAAGGAGAGCAACAAAGTGGAGGCGGGAAAAAAAGGTCACTTCATCGACTTTATGTATACTGTAAAGTCCCTTTACGTAAAAAGGGCAGCTGGTTGAGGAGTGGTAGCTGTACTGACTGTTGGATTTTTTTCGCCATCTAATCGCACCTTATTATACATCTGTTTTACATTTATACATCGTATTAAATTCTATAAAGTGTCTGTACTTTTTATTACAGCAATTTTCAACCTCACTCTGACCTCGTCAACCTAAATCGTAATACAGTATAACCCGGATATAAGAGAGTTGGGGCCCGGAGAAGAAGTCTCTTATATCCGGGTTTCTCTTATATCCGGGTTTGGTCTATTATATATACATTAACAGGCTCTAATTTGGGACCAGAGAAAATCTCTCTTATATCCGGGTTTCTCTTATACCCGGGTCTCTTATATCCGTGTTACACTTCAGGTGGTGATGGCATCCACCTAGTGCGAATACTGAAGATGGTGATCCTCTATATACCGTATCCTTTCAGGACATGGGCGATCATAACTCTCCACAACTTCCTACCTTTTATAACTTTAAGAAATGTATGTCTTTTTGCTATCATCCTCTCTCCTTGTTCTGCTATCTATTTACACAAGCTTGTTAGGTAGGTTACACGCCGTTTCCCTTTGTCCATATTTCGATATGGCCTGTGAATGTAATTTTTTTAAGCCTTCTTTCCGCATTATGTGTCCTAAAAATTTCAACTGTCTCTTTCTGGTTCTAAGTAAAAGCGCCATTTTTACTTCGATTTTTTCTAAAACTTCTTCATTACTCACATATTCAATCCTTGGTATTTTCTCAACATCCTTCTGTAGAACCACATCTCTGTTGCCTCAAGTCTCCTCTTCATCTTTGAGGAAGTTATTCAGCATTGCAATATCGGAGGACGAATATTACACAAAAGCTGAACACAGTTTTCATTGTTTCTAATTAAATTTTCCTATTTCTTAATAATTTGTTTAGCTTTTGGAAGGCGTCTTTCGCTATTCAATTACGCCTTCGGATTCCACCCTTTGTTAAAACACTTCCTAGATATTTAAATTTCTATTTTGACATCTCCAATTCGTAGCTGGACTATCCCTCTTGCTGGCATGAATAAAAATAGTCTTTTTTATGGTTAGTCCTTTCTTTCCACTTTCTTTTACTATCTTGCCTAGGAGTTCCTTCAGTTTTCTTTCTATATTTGCTATTAACACTGCGTCATCTGTATATATTGTATTATTAGTGACATTTGGAAAAACGTTCATGAAAGTATGTTTCGAAAATAATATCTGATTTCGAAAAGTACTTTCATAAATGTTTTTCCAAATAACATAACCCTGTCAGGATTACATACTCAAATTTATTACATATTGTGTTATTAAAATCGTTCCTACCAAAGTGGTGACAATGCATTGTAAATAAGAGGAAAATACAAGTATATATATATATATATATATTTTTTTTTAATCATTAACAAGTTAATAAATTTCTAAGATTATTACCAAATATCAGATTTATATATTTGCCTATTTGTTGCAATGGAATTGTGAGTGAACTAACGGGTAACAGTGTGGGAAATGAAATCAGCGAACCGAGTTCAAATTACGGCTGATGCAGTCTATGTCCACTTCGCACTAATGCTCTTGTTAATAGCAACGGTGAAAATAGCCGGTTCCATAAAGAAAACATTCGGTATTTATTGACTGAACAATTAGAGTTACTGTCGATTGAAATTTAGAAGATCATTCTCGTAAAACGGTTTTGCAAGAAAATAGCCTTCTCAAGTCCACTCCCTACACGCAAGCCACCAATCTTCCATTGGGTGGCATGCCACTCCCTATACGTAAGCCGCTAGTGGTTGGCTGGCGGGCCGCCGATAGCAATACCAGCGGTCCTCTGGTAGCAGCCACCGGTGGGCCTCTAGCGGTCCGCCAATGGTAACATTGCCGAGACGAACACGCCGGCCGTCCGACAGCGGACCACCAGCGGTAAATACTAGTGGCATGCCACCCAGTGGTAGATTAGTGGTTTGCGTATAGGGATAGTGTTTGCCACTGGTGGCCCGCTAGGAAATTTATAGCTCTTTCTAGTATTAATGGTAGTTTCCTTTCTAGTCTTTCGCTTAAGGTAGTGGGAGAAGATCCATACCTTGATAGTATAAATATTTTTCCGTCTAGTTGCATGTACTACCCAATTTTAGTTTTTGTTGTTGTTGGAAGTCTTCAAGTGTATGTGTTTTTGTTATTTGATAAAACGCTTTGTCTATGATTCTGTAGCGCCAGTCTATAAGATCTGATGAAGGATTTGATTCCTTAAGCCCTAGAGGATTCATTCACATAAACCCATTTTTAATCATTGATCTGAGCAAACAGTTGTTGGGAAAGGCACGAATTCCCTTGCCACAACTAAGAGTTAAATAACAAAGCAAACTTAGCTTTCTAGTCTTGCTAGGGAAGACATTCTGGGAAAAGGACAACTCTGAATTTAGAATCACCCTGTCTTTCCCGAGAGCAATCATGTAATGTAGAATTTATTGATATTAAAAGAGAAAAAGAAAAGCCATGATTGCCAACATCTTGAAGATAAATAACACACACCGACACACACACACACTCTCTCTCTCTCACAATCACAAACTCTCTCACACACACTTCCTCTCTTACACGGATACACACACTCTCTCACACATGCTCTCTCTCACACTGTCTCTCTTACGCTTTCTCTCTCTCTCTCACCCCCTCTCCCTCTCATACACATACTCTCATTCACACTCTATCACGCACGCAGACAGATTATTGCAATAATTTTGTTAAAGTGGGTAATCAGTTGTTGAATCATTTATATGATATACACTTCCATAGGATAATTAAACACTTTTAGCAACAGATTTTAAATATTATGCCTATTATTTAATATATTCAGTCAGTTATGTGCCATGCGTGATATACGCTTAAGCGATCATGTATCGAAAGATACATGACTGACGAGGCAGATTTTTTTCCCGCAGTAGGTTGTCATTTCTTTCTGCGGTAAACCAGTTGCCATCTAAGGCAAACTGCTCTGCTATTTACCCATGGGAGGAGAAGAAGATGATTCATACCTTTCCCAATGGTATTAGCATGTAAGTGAATGTAATGGATTCAGCTGGAATTCGAACTCGGCTCTCCGATTTCTCAATCCGAGATGCTATCCATTACGCAACCGTGTCTCTTCATTTAATATATTAAATACTGGAAATACGACGAAAACGTAACGCACGTATGTAGAAATGAACAAAAGAAAGAACAAAAGTAACAACATGCTAAATAATCATTTAAACATAAAATAATAGTTTGAATATTACTGTACTCTATTTAACACTTAATATATTAAATATTGGGGTCTATAATGAAAGCGTAACGTGCGTACATAAAACGAATGAAGTCACAAAAATATTATAAATTATAGTCTTTTTATATAAAATAATGCTTTCAATTTTACGATGGTATACCATACAGTAGATTAGATATACAACAATAACGTATCATAAGTAGACAGGAGGAAGAAAATAAAGAGCTTCTTTCTTCTTTTTATGTATCGTGGTGATCATGGCCCTCCACGTCATCCTGTACCTTGTAGCTCTTAATAAGTTCTGCCTTTTTGTTATTTGTCCTAAACCCTGTTCTGCCATCCATTTGCTCAAGCCCATCAAATATGTTACGCGCTGCTTTCCTTTGTCCATCAATCTATCCCGTGTGTATCAGATTTTTCAAACTCTCCCTTCTTACTAGTTGCCCCTGAAATTTAAACAGCCTTGTTAAGTATAAGCTTTTTTCTTCTATTCTCTCCCAAGATTTTTAGCCCATGGTATCCTCAGCTTCTTTCTGTAGAACCACGTTTCCGTTGCTTCAAGTCTCTTCATCATCTTTGAGGAGATTGTCCAGCATTCGCTAAGGTGCCATATAAGAGGTGGTTAGTTTTTAAATAAAATAATGTTCCGAATAGTATAATAGTAAATCTCAAATAATAAAATAAAAGCGTAAACACACGTATGCAGAAATGAAAGAAACAAAGAACAACAAAAATAAGATAATAAATACTCATTTAAATATAAAATAATAGTTTGAATATTACATTATCTTGTTAGATTTTGGGTGATTACAATAAAAGCTTAACGTACAGTCAGGAACAAAACTTAGAGAGTAATACAATAGACATTAATTTTTTTTATTACATGAACTCATTTTCTCGACCCCTTCCAAAAGAAAGAACAAACGAGCTTGACGTTATTACGCGTACAAATGCGTTTTCAGTCAATCAGACGAACATTCATTCATTCAATCGTTCATTCAATCAATCATTCATTCAATGATTTTACGCATGCGCACTCGTATCGGGTTTTCTTTCTGAAAGGCGACCATAAAGAACAAGAAGGAAAACGCACAAATAATACTTACGGTAAGTGAACGCATTAAGATATTTCTAGTTTTACTTTATTCGTTCGTGTCGATTTTATAAGCATCTGTTAATTTTCGCTTGAAATTTAAAAAAAAATATTATTAAAAAAAATCGTTTTAAGAAAAAGGTAAAAAATTAAAAAAAATACTTCTTTTATTTATCTTTCAGTTTTTTCGTGTTATTTTTCCAAAAATACTTCTGATTTAAAAAAATATATTTATCTATTAGCTATTTGCTCTGATTTTAAATATATTAGGCATATTTTAACAAAAATTTGTTCGCCTTTAAATTCATTAAACTCCATTTACTGGCCGACGTGTTTTTTATTAGGCGTAAACAATGTTATATATATATATATATATATATATATATATATATATATATATATATATATATATATATATATATATATATATATTGGGCAGCATCCTTTCTTTTAGACGTCTTTTTGTTAAATATGGCAGACAAAGTAAATTTAATAAATTTTTATTTAGTTTTTACGGCGTTCTTTCCGTTTGGTGGGAGTTACGGAGTGTGCAAAAATTATCCGTATTGTCCATAGTCCCAAACACTTATTTAGACATTTTCAAGGGGATTTATTTTTAGATGTGGTTAATTTCTTTCGGTGTTTTGACTGTTTAGGATATATTTTTATTTTATGTGTTGTTTTGAATATTAGTAGGGGCGTTTATTCCGAGCCTTCGCCTGTTGCTGGAATTCGAGTGAGCGTCTTCTTGTTTTTGAAAAAAGCTTTCGACACACCATTTCCACTGTTAAATGAGGCGAGGTGGATAAACAAAGGGAGACGCTTAATATACAGGGCCTCTCTTATAGCGAGATGTTTCCGGTAATGTGATTTATATAGAATTTTAGTGATGATTTTTCCTTGTCTGCCATTTAATTTAACGAATATATATATATATATATATATATATATATATATATATATATATATATATATATATATATATATATATGTGTGTGTGCGCGTGTGTGTAACAATCCAACTGGTATCTATTCAAAGATAGGATTATTGCCGAAAATATAAATTGTGTCTAATGTTAGCATGAATTCTCGTTGTTTTCCGTGGCAGCAATTTGGCTAAAAATACTGAATGGCACTAAAATATTATCAGACAGAAACTGAACCCGCAGAAAACACCAAGAAATATCAAACAAAACGTTGCTGAAAGCAAAAAAGAGAAAGATACTCGCCTAATCCTGCTAGCACTTTATTTTCTGGACTCTAAATCATCTTTTAAAATGTTAAGTCCATGTCTTTTTATATCTAATTTGTCATTGTTTTTTTCCCCTCTAAAAGCTGAAGGAAGTATTGACCCTGAATGTTATGCTAACACAAAACTGCTATCATTCTGCCAGCTTGGATACTCATGAAAATCCTGTACGGATAGTTGGCTCATGGAAAGCGTTTCGTAGGCATATTCCAACTACACTGCAACGATGTCTGCAAAAAAAGAAGAAAAAAAAAGACCTGTGGATCCTGGGCATCAACCGGGACATGTAGGATGCTGTAGCCTTTGGATGATCAACTCGGGGTGGGGGCAGGCAGTGCAGAAAGGTATCAAAGTGACATTTGCCCAACAGTCAGAGGTAAAAAGTCAAAAATGCAAACTCAATGTCTAGCAGACAGACTAGTGTTATGTAGATTGCTATTCTTGAATAGGCCGATCAAGATATGATGGATGATGTGCCTGAAGTTTCATCCAGAGTCCAATTCTCTAGTCTCCTGAGACTGATGGATGCCTAATCCTAATCCTGTCACCTTTTCATTTCCATGTCTTTAAACCGTCTTTGGTTTTAAAAACGTTAAAGTCATATCTCTTCTTTATGTTTAATTTGTCATTGTTTTCTCTAGCAGCTGAAGAAAGTATCAACCCAGAATGTTATGCTAAAAAGTAACAATAATAATGGTAATATTAACCGTTTCCTTATAAGGAAACATTCAGTATTCATTGACTGATTGTTGCTACCGTTTGAAATTTATAAAATATTTCTGTTAAAATAATTTTTCAGGAAAATAGGTTTCTCAAGTCCAGTAGCTGTTATAGCTCTTTTCATTGTGGTGTCCTTCCTTGACGTTTACTTGAGGTTGTGTAAAACGTCAGCATCTTGGTTAAGATGGATTAAAACTATCAATAAAACAATTGCAATAATTAAGAGCGTATTGACCCAGAGTGTTTTGATATTGATGTTTTTTTACAGCTTATCAACCCTTTGTGGATTATTTAAAACCGAAATATATTTTGGACGTGTATTATGATAAAAAGCAATAATAATAAGATGGGATAAAACTACTAATTAAATAATTGTAATAATAAAGAATTGATACAGTGTGTAATATTAAATATATAAATAATGATATAGAGCAAGCCTAGGTAAGAAATAAACGCTTTCTTAAAAGTACAAAACCTAAATATAGTATGAAGAAGTTGAAACATGTTGAAAAACACATAAAAAACAGGTTGTATTGTTCCTCTTGTCTTAAGTGACCAGCTTTTCGATCAACTCTCATGAAAGAGAATTTCTATGAATTTTAAAATGACATTTTTAATGATTCTTCGGTTTATGGCTTAATATTTTAAAATTTATCAACGATCCTCTTTTATGAAAGCTGGTCGAAAAACTAGCTGCTTAACAGGAATTATACCAACATGTTGCTTTTGACAGTTACTTTCAACATGTTTCCGTGTCTTCCAGTTGTAATAGAATAATATTACTCATGAAGAATGTATCAAGTGTTGTGATAAAAGACAAAAATAATACGGAGTAAAACTAATAAAAAATAAAATATTAAGAAAATAAGAAAAAAAAAGGTACTTTTATTTATTTTCCAATTTAAAATCGTTTAAGACTTCAAATACCTTGGCTCTTGGATGTCTAATTTGTGAAAAGTTAGAAGAGCTCTAGCGAGATGTGGGCCACCGACAAAACCCTCTGCAAGAAGCTAGATGGATGATGTCCTAGAGACCGGAGTTCCAAACTAACGAAGGAGTAACTCTACGGAAAGCTAACAGCAGTGTCGAAAGAGATATATTTGTTCGAAGTAGCAAAGTGGTTGTTGACTACTGTAAGCGGGTAGGACAATCTTAGCAGGTAACCGTAATGGTAGGCAATAGGCATAGGCAATAGGCGAAGACTATAGGCATCTTCCTGTACCTCCACATCAGTCTGTATTTATGGCTGACACCAGCTAATCATATTACTGTGAGGTGGAACCCAGGTGTATGCATATTCATTACATCAAATAGCATTCGGAAGGGTGAACAGGCTAACAGCAGTGTTGAAAGATGACAGCATTCAGAAGAGTGAAGTTTACCCCATCCAGAAGAAATTGCATCAAAACTCGTTTATAGTAACTATCAACAGGACGAAAGAACAGGGGTCGACAAGCCGTAACGCTTCCAGATACACTTATGCAAAATACTGGCATCGAACATCTGGAAGAACTCAAAACACGAAATGGATCAGGACAATCGGAGACAACATGTAACACTCGGCCATAAAAAAAAACAAAAAACAAAAAAACAACCCCCCCACCCAAAAAAAATAAAAAACAAAACAACACCAAAAAAAAAGACAACAAACAAACCAAGAAACAAACTTACTCCTAAGACAAGTTAGTAGTCTGGGGAACTTTTAGAATAATAAATATCGTTCATTACCAATTACTGCTAATTTTTCGTCTACTGTTACTTCCATCTTAATTTCAGTTGCTTTCTACTTGATAAGGTTTAACAAACATACCCGCCTTGCCTTAATCAAGTAAAAGAACCAAGCGACTTGGGTATTTTAGTTTCATGCAATTTTTAATTTATTCGCTGATGATGCTAATCGATACCATTGCATCAGTGACGAAAAAGGCTTCAAGATGATTTAAATTCACTTCCAGATAGGAGTTGATTATAGCATCTAGAAAGTGTGTTGTGATGAAGTTCAGTTGGAGTTTGTCGTAATCAAGTAAAAGAACAAAGAGACTTGGTTATTTTACTTCCAATCCATGCAATTTGTCTCCAAATTTCTGAAATAATAAAGAAGGCTAATAAACAATAGGTATGATTAAACGTGTCAAAAGAACAATTTTTCTTTTGACGTCGCTATTATTGTCTTTTGCCTTGACAATTATTATTAAGCATTTTTTAGAATTTTAATAAAACCCAAACATATGAAACATTATACATAAAATTTTTACTTGAGAATCAACAACAAAAGAATTAATCACAATTTATTTTATTACATTGTTTATTTACAAGAATAATTTTATATTTACATAATTATGAGAATATGGGAGCTAACTGCAATGCCATGTTTTTTTTTTATTTACATATAAAGAAATAAATATGAAAACAATTTTGTTCTTCATAAATTTATAAAAACACCTGTAAACTATAGAAGAAGAAAATTTAAATAAATACATAATGAAAAGTAATTATAATTATACATTTTGAAATTGTTAATTGTTCGGATGAGATCTTTTAAAATTTAAACGCAATACTAGACTGGCGTCGAGACCTCATCAATTTACTGTTGAGTCGGCTAGATATAATTGTAAGTTCTATGCTAACAGTTTCTTTTCTAGCACTTTTCGATCGTGGCCTCCGGCTCCATGCTTTCCAGCCAACTTTAATCTTCAAAAATGTGAAAGCAATGTCAATCGCTATCTACTGTCCTGATTACTCTTTTCTCTTTCCGCTCATTATTAATATTTTTGTCCCTAATTCCTCCACACCCTGTAACCTCATGTCTTACATGAGGTGATATCGATTAAAAAAAAAAGAAGCCATTATCCGGGCATTTACCTAGGCCATTATTTACGGCTGTCCATAAGCAGTTCAGATTAGGTGAAAAAAAAAGAAAAGAAAACAAAACGTAAAGCCACAATCAAGACTCGAACTTGCACCCTTTTTTTTAAAAAAAAACTTTTGAAAGCCTCTCCTAGCGTGACGAAGCATTGTCAATTTTTATTCATTTTTCAACTTGTATTTCTTTCTTTACCATGTTTTCGTTCCTTCTTTCAACTACATTTTCTTTCTTTGTTTCTTTTCAGCTGTTTTCCTTTTCAATTCACCCCCACCTTATCCTCTTAAATATATTTCTTTTATCAGCTTATTCAATAATAAATTCTGTTCATCCATTCGTTAGTAGTTTTCTCGTTTTTCTTCTTTTCACGTCTTCATGTTCAAGTCAATTAAACGTATGAATACATACATTCCATTTGCCTTGTGCGTTTCTCGCTTTCATCTGTTACATAGCTATTGATATTCACATGAATATCTCGGGATTTTCAGTGCATTACTCTGAAATAGTGACAAAACAAATACGTTCTTCTTGATCTTAAAACGAGGGCCGAACGGGCGAATAAATAAATAAGTAAAATAAATAAATCAATTAAAACATTTAAACCAGTATATACGGCTATACACATCACTTGAAAAAGTGAATATGTATATTTATTTAGATTTCATAGCGACATGAACGCGTTAATTCAAACACACAAAGGTAATATTAATCATTGAACATGTTATATCTGCTTTGTTTCGGCTAGCTTAAATGTTATAACTTACACCGATACCTTCAGAGAATAGGAAGAATAAATGGTTTTATGAAGCCATCTAAAATTAGGATGAACTGCTTTTAAGAATCCTTTTAAGTACAAAAGCGCCCCCTAGGCACTGGTTATTAAATTACCGAACATTAAACTAATTTAAAATTTCATATTTTGTCTCGTTTGGGAAGCCTTTATTTTGGTAGGTTGTAGATTGTAACATTTACAGACAAAAAGAAAATTATCATTTTCGACGGATCTAGTTTTGCACATTTTCGTATATGTGTATTACCTGAAGGTTCTGGAAAATTTTAACAAATTCATCAAGCTGTTAAATTGTCAGTTTTCCAACGTTTCCCGCGTCTTAACTAACATTTCACACATTTCTACGGGAAATAAAGAGCCTTAGTTTATATATTGTTTTTTTTTCTTTAAAGAACCATTTAGTCCTTTAAATTCGCTGAGTCTTTTGGAATACTTCTAATATAACCGATTATAATTAAATATAACGAATTGAACTTTTCTTATCTTTATTGTTTATGGAAACACTCCTTATAACAATATCTATCTATCTATCTATCTATCTATCTATCTATCTATCTATCTATCTATCTATCTCAGTCTATTTCTTTCTTTCTCATTCTATCTATCTATCTATCTATCTATCTATCTATCTATTTCAGTCTATTTCTTTCTTTCTCATTCTATCTATCTATCTATCTATCTATCTATCTATCTATTTCAGTCTATTTCTTTCTTTCTCATTCTATCTATCTATCTATCTATCTATCTATCTCTTTCTTTCTCATTCTATCTATCTATCTATCTATCTATCTATCTATCTATCTATCTATCTATCTATCTCAGTCTATTTCTTTATTTCTTTCTTTCTCATTCTATTCATTATCTATCTATCTATCTATCTATCTATCTATCTATCAACTTTTAATCATTTCACCCCAAGCAAGGCAATAAAGTCACTAAGACTCACGGGATTACTGAGTGTTAGAGAATATGAGAAAAACTGCTCTTAAGGAGAGAGGGATTAAAAGAACAAGAATTAAGATAACAAAAGATAATGATTGAAATTGCATTTAAATTTTTGAAGCTTAAAGTCGAATGGGAAGCAAGAAGCCGGGAGAGAATTCCACAAGCGAGAAGTGCGAGAGAAGGAACTGTTAACATATAACTTATGTTTACATCTAGAAATTTCAACTGTAAGATGACGAGACCTAGTATTGCGCTTAAATTGATAAAGTCTAGGTACGATAGAGAAAAGACACATAAAAAAAGGCACAGGGAAGCTACGTTATGGTGGTGGGAAAGTGACTGAATTCCATATTCCATATCTATCTATCTATCTATCTATCTATCTATCTATCTATCTATCTATCTCAGTTTGTTCATCTATCTATCTATCTATCTATCTATCTATCTATCTATTCTCAAAATTAGTTTCAGCATATTACCTACAAACTCCATAAGTAATGAACCTGAAAGAAATTTAGCTAATCTCAATATAAAAATGATCACAAACTGTTGTAGATTCCGAGATGAAATCTGGTCTCAAATGAATGACAAACGCAGGAATGAAATATAAATAAATGTATTGACGTAATAATACAATTGGTAATACGGTTAGTAGATCCAGAAATGCGGTTAGTAGCAATAATAATAATATATATATATATATATATATATATATATATATATATATATATATATATATATATACAGTCTGGGGAATTCTACGTGCTCGTAACTGTGACTCCTACAAAGCGGTTACCTCACACTCTTACTGTATCACTGTATCAGTGTATCTATCGTCGAACTCCCGGGTATTCACCGGCAGCAATACAAGTACGTTTTTTCTACGGGAGACACATCTGAAAAAATTGCTTGAGGAATATAAAGTGATCCCTGTTTTTATATAATTTTTCGCTACTCAGTAATCTTAAAAATTTAGGAAAATATTTTCTATAATCTGATATTTTATTAAATTATCAGGTGCATTAGCATTAAATTTACTATACTTATCGCTCTTATTTTCTGATAATGCTGTGTATGGGCGTCTATATTTACAAAAATTGGTACATTTATAGACACATATGCACACACACAAATTCAAAATTCTTTTTTTAAATATTGGGAGACACTGAATTGTAGTAAGCTTTTCAATTTATGACTAGTAAATATAGTTTTTACTTAATAAAAATATCATCTAACCGGTATAAATTAATACTGAAATATAAAAGATTTAAAACTTTATAAATTATTCTAATTAAAATTTTTAAATAATTAATAAACAATTCTTGTAAAAAATTTATTATTCATCGAATTTTTTTTCTTAAGACAACAGTATCCGTAATATATGTTATTCATAAAAACAATTAAAAGCTTTTCTAATTAAATGACAGCTTGGCTTTATTGCCTTTTTTATTTTACGATTCAGAGCAAACTTTCTGTAACTGGGGTGTTGTTTTACAAGAAAAAAAAAAGATTTCAATTTTTCAAGGAGTTCTGCGTATCACTGATATAAACATTAGCAGTAAAAATTAATTTCTTAAAATTTCAATTAAATTAAATAAGTGGGGTAGCATGTGTAAAAAAAGTTTTTACCAAGATTTAAAAACAAAACAAAAAAAACACACACACACATTTCTAAAATAATTTCATTCAATTTAAAATAAATACTGAAAGTTTCATTAAAATCCGACAATTATTTGATTTTGCAAGAATTTCAAATCACTATGTTTTTAACCGCAAAAAAAAAACAAAATACCCCCCAAAAAAAAACGATAAAATTTCCTTTATTAAACATTCGTCCCCCTGTTGACGCAAGGAAAAAAATTTTAATCTAAATTTTGAACGTTCTAAAAAGGATCAAACATAATTTAATAATTAAAATATCTTTTGGTCTTCCTCTTAATAATGTCATAAAGATATTGACGATAAAAATTTGTTTTTATAAAGTTTGTTGCATTTTTTCCTCATGTATGCTCATTTTTTCGCGAATCTGGAAAGGTATGTATCTTAATCAAGTCAAATAACATAAGATATTTGTTTTTATAGTTTCCTGCAATTTGTCTCCAACATCGCATATTTCTGAAATCATAAGGAAGGTATATCAAAGAATAGATATAACTAAACGTTGCTTTACGAATCTTACTCCGAAAAATGCAAAACACCTTTACACTGCATTTATTCAATCAGTACTCGAATATGGGGCAGTTACCTGGAACCTAAATTGCAAAAAGATATCGACTAATTGCAATCTACCCTGAACAGGTGCCGCTGAGATTATCTCCCTTTAATGATATTATATTAAATATTATTAGAAATATTAGCTTGTTATTTATATTTGTTCATTTTTTTTATGTTATGCGAATGATTTCGAAGAATAATCTTTCGTTGCATTTGTTTTGCTTCTTAGTAAATCTAGTCATCATGTTAAACTGTTACTTAACGTTATTGGAATTTTATTTCAGATTAACCAACCCATTCCGATGGAATTCCAAGTAGACAAGAATGAGTATGATTGACATCTTATTCTTTTTGCTTTTAGCCTAAGTCACAAAGCTGTTCAAGACATTAAGGCTGTGTACAGAGATGACTTCATTACCGATAGAATGGCGCAGAAATGGTTTCCCGTTTCAAAAAGGGGAAGTTCAAACTCACAGACTCTTCATTCTGGCCGACCTGTTCAGCTCGAAACAATTGCATGCACTGATTAAAGAAGTATTGCATCAGACCACAAGGGAATTGACTAGGAAGATGACAAGTTCTCCTGTTACTGTCACTCGTCATTTTCGCTCAATGGGTAAGGACCAGAAAAACAGCGCATGCGTGCCACACGCATTGACCAAGGGAAACAAACTCCAACGCTCCTCCATTGCCATCAGTTTACTCGCTCAACACTAGGCTACTAATGGATACAAAGAAACAGCTCGGTTGGGGAGTTCTGCCACACCCACCATATTCTATTGATTTAGCCCCATCAGACTACCACCTTTTTCGGTTGCTTTCTAACAATTTGAGGGGGTCATTCAACAACGACGGGGAGATTAAAACGTGGCTTGATGAATTTTTCGAGTCAAATCCTAGGGATTTCTATCGTCGAGTCATTGGACACTTAGTGGATCGTTGGCAGGAGGTCGTAAAAAATGAAGTGATTTCTATCGTCGTGGCATTGAACAATGTTACAGTCAATTACCGCAGCACAAAGTTTAAAAAGAAAAGATTAAAAAAAAAAAAAACAACTCGTCGACTAAAAGACGCTCAGGTTTACCACTCCACAGTGGAAAGATTCGGTGCGGAGTCAAATTGACGATTTCGAAACGATAACAAACAGTGACCAACGACAAACGCCAATATACAAATTAACAATATTTAATTACAACTAGGCTATACATAAAAAATACATTGAGATATGAGAATGGGTGGAAAGATGTATGATATGCATTTCTGTGTGGAAAGATGCATGCCTTAATTTATTAGGGAAAAAGTTGAAACAAAAACTTAGCTTCCTCTGAAATAAAATAAGGTTTTCTCTTTTCCCTTCTCTCTCTCCCTCTCTCTCTCTCTTATGATTCTCTTTGTCCCTTTTAATTTTAAACAAGTTCGTTCGCTCAAGAAGTGGTATTCTTTGATCTATTCTTCAACGTTGGTATCTTTACCCGATCATTTAATTTCGGCATTGCAGATATCCTACATTTGGTTATGAAGATTCGATACTGTGTAAAGGTTTAACTGTGCAGAATTCATATTTCGGATCCTTCATCCAATTAAGTATATCATATATACGTTTATATCATATATACGTATATCATATATACGTTTATATCATATATACGTATATCATATATACGTTTATATCATATATACGTATATCATATATACGTTTATATCATATATACGTTTATATCATATATACGTATATCATATATACGTTTTATATATATACGTATATCATATATACGTTTATATATATATACGTATATCATATATACGTTTATATCATATATACGTATATCATATATACGTTTATATCATATATACGTATATCATATATACGTTTATATCATATATACGTTTATATCATATATACGTATATCATATATACGTTTATATCATATATACGTATATCATATATACGTTTATATCATATATACGTATATCATATATACGTTTTATATCATATATACGTTTATATCATATATACGTATATCATATATACGTTTATATCATATATACGTATATCATATATACGTTTATATCATATATACGTATATCATATATACGTTTATATCATATATACGTATATCATATATACGTTTCTTAGGTGACGGTCATGTTTCGCCATTCATTTATGCTCTTAATATAAGCTGCATAATGTTAAGTTAAATTGGAGTTCGTCTCTTGTCGGTTAATAATATCATATCATGTCGAGTTGAACCTGATAATGGATGGAAGAAAGGTTTATTCTCCTTTTTGTATTTCTCTCATTATGGACATTAATATATCCATGATAAAAACATCTTATATCACTACATTAAAATCATGTTGAAAATACCTTTCTTCTACAAAAATATATCTTTGAAAACCTTTGAGAAATTAAGTAAAAGCAAGAATATCGAGACAGAAATCAATAGAATATAGTATTTCAAGACAAGACTACCTGTTTTTATTAGATCTTTGGGAATTATATCAAAATAGCAAACAAGTATGCGGAACAAATTCTTGGTAGCCCTAAAATATATGAATTGCAAAAAAAATATTCCCTTGGTACCCCTCACAACTTGCATAAGTTTCTCTCTATACAATGAACACAATTACATATATTTTTTTTTATCCCTGAATGTCTTGCACCACATCTGATTGCATCTTCTGATACAAGAAAGGAGAAAAATTGGTTATTGAAATCTATGGACGAGACTTGGGGGCAAGTAGTACCACACAAAGCAAAAGCAAAACGCAATAATAATAATAATAATAAAGAACAAATTTAATCTAGTATTCTATTGACAAAAGAGCTGATTTAACATTGTCAGTGGCTGTAATCATCTGACAAACATAGGTTACAGACGACTCCTTGACAAAGTTTCCCTTAGAATGTATTGGGAACTATGCAGAAAGTATGGCCTCGATTGCACTGAGAAGTGGTACGAACATCCACCACCGTCATTAATCGAGAATGAGCTAGTGAAGCTCATGTGGGATAGGACCATCTTGAATGACAAGCGCTTGGAGAGCAATCGCCCTGATATCACCCTTGTGCACAAGTGCAGCCTTGAATGGATCCTGATAGACGTTGCGGTACCTTGGAATAAGAACATCGTGAAGGCAGAGGAATCGAAAATATAGAGGTACAAAGACTTGAAAGGGAAAGTACAGAGGTACATAGAGCTGATAAGGAAAATCGGCGAAATATACCAAGCAGTAACTCAAGTTGTTTCTTTTGTGATTAGCGCAGTAGGGGACTATTTCCAGGAAGCTGTCTGTCTTGCAGGTAGCTTTGGGGATACCTGACATGATTAGGAGTGTGCATGTGGTAATGCTACTTGGAACAGTTCATGTTCTGAGGAAAATGCTGAAGAAAGTGTCCGTAAGCTGTGGGGAGGAGATGAGATATGATCATCATCACACAGCTGAAAGACTCGGAGACGATATTAATAAAACATCAAGACTAATACATTTCCTGATGATATGTGTATATATCGTGTAACTAGTGAGTTAGTAAAAATGACTTAACTCCCTTTATAGTCCACCAATAGAAGGTTAACCAATCAGAAGCCGCAGAACATTGTATCCGTCGTGTATAAAGGCGGCCATTTTTGTTTATCCTACCGGAATGACCAGTGCCAACTTGTCTGGCGAAGATGACAGAAGGAAGAACTACGCTCTGCTATTTTGCTGCGATATCCACTGATAACCTGAATTACACTTTCCTACTGTCACCGAAATATTCACTGCTAACCTCTGGATTCTATACTCGAAGACGAAGTCATGAATTTGTAACACTTTGATCATATTTGATTGGTTAGGGACTGACGCATTGGGCATTTCTGTTTATGAACGGGAGTAATGTAGGAGCATCTTGGCCGGCTATCGGGAAAACTGATTTATTTTTAAATTTGATGGATAAGGCAGCCAAGGCGACTTGAGAATCACATCTAGATACTTGGGAATACTCACAATCAAAAACCGTCTGAGCGGCCTGGACTACTCGAATTGAAGGTACTTCTAACTAGACACTTCCCGCAAGGATAAACACTTCTTTTATGTGCCGTGTCCCTTCAGGACGTAGGCGATCATGTCTCTTCACTTCCCCCTATCCCTTGTAGCTCTCAATAAGTTTTGTCCCTTGGCTAATTCTCACATACCCTGTTCTGTCATTCACTTACTCAAGCCTGCTGGGTATGTCACGCGTTGCGTTCCTTTGTCTTTTCCTCTATTCGCCTTGTGAATATCAGATTCTACAAGCTCTCCTTTCTCATTATGTTTCCCAGAAACTTCAGCTGCCTTTTCCTGATGTGAAGTATAAGCTTACTCCTTGTTTGCATCCTCTACAAAACCTCATCATTGCTCACGCGTTCTATGTCAGGTCCAGACAGTCCTCCCTCTGTAAACAGAGAGAATGCCTGTTGGGCCTTGGCGTTATTTCAATCTGATTGTTCCGCCTTTAATACATTACATGTATTTCCTATTTTATATTGTAACATTTATTCCCTCGATTCTACCTTTGTTGAGTGAGGGCGATAACGGTCGGCTGCTTTTTATTTTATTTTATTTTTTTAATCATGAACAGTAAAACTTGTCTTGCCTTTTTTATTTCCATAATATATATATATATATATATATATATATATATATATATATATACCCTTTGAAAATTAGTTAAAACAACCGCGCTTTAGTTTCTTTCTCTCACCATAGTCATTTTTAGACCACTGGAGTGACAGGGTGTAATTCATTTCTATTTTTTTCATCAGATTAGGTCATTTGTGTGCAGTAATATGAATCTATTTTCGGGGTGTATGATGAAAAATATTGCGTCATCCGTGATTGCATCAGATTATCATCACACCCAGACGCTATTGTCTCGATTATCGATTAATTGTCCTACAGCTATTGTCTGCGATGGTCTTTACTCCAAGAAAGCGTGCGAAAATTGTAACACTGCACGAACACACTGGCAACCCGTACGAGTGAGCAAATCAAAGTACTACAGGCTGGCCCAGAATCTGTCCTGTTTTAAATCCAATCGAGAATCGGTGGTCAATCTATAAAGACCGACTTCATGGAATGGACATACGAAGTACAAACATATGTACTGGGTCATGTTTCATTGTAAAAATACGAAAAAAATGTAAATAATATCGGAATTATTCGTTTTGTTTCAATTAATTTGCTCTCTCTTTCTCTCTCTCTCTCTCTCTCTCTCTCTCTATATATATATATATATATATATATATATATATATATATGAATGAAGGAGAATAAAGAAGGAGAATAAAAATTTAAAAAAAGACTTTAGGCGGAACCTGAAACCCAATCCTGAACAGCAAACATGGAATAAACTCTCCACCTGCTCAAAAAGTGGACAGAACTATAATATATATATATATATATATATATATATATATATATATATATATATATATATATATATATATATATATATATATAAGTGAACGAAATGTAAATTCTTATATATCAAGAACAAATACAATGGTGCAAAAAATGTATGACAAAGTAAAAAATAAAATAAAATTTAGAATTTCCAATTTCCTTGGTTCGTTTACGTAACAAATTTAGTCAAATGTTTCACATGAAAACTTGTATCCACTTTGTTATGCATAAAGAAATATCGAGAAATATAAGCAGTCAATTGCTGGTAACTTCTGATGATATTTCATAACGAAAAACCCTTTTTTATATACTATTTCACTCTGTTGCAAAATAATATATTTACTGCTATTATTAAGTGGATATTTTAAAAAAATTGTTATAGATTTAAAATGAGACACATTAGTTTCAACAAACAAAAATATTTGCTCATTCACACAAGATGTCTAGTGTTTATGCCTTTCAGTATTTGAGACGCAAGAAAATTTTGAACCTACATTGACTACAAAGATTTCTACCAGATATGATACACACCAGATAAGCCATCTTCTGGATTGTTCCATTCAGTCCATCTAAGGGAGATAATGGGTGAGTTGTACTCCTGTCAAAGTGGATCTAGATATCAAGTATTTTAAAAGTAGATGCTACATCCTGCAGAGCTAATCTAATGCTAGTGATTTGGGTTGCATCATCAGCAAATAGAAACTATCTAGGAAGTTTCTCCATCAGCTTTGTGTAAGTCAGGAGCCATCTCAGACTGAACAAACTGCCTTTTGTACAAATATTAACAACAATATTTAAATGTAAACAATATTATTGCTAACTCAGATATCTGGCATTTATACCATTTAGTGTATAAAATTCAAAATAATTTTGAACCGACGTTGACTACAAAGGCTTCTAGAAGATATGATTAAGTCCAGGTTGCTAAACTCTTAGACTGTTCAATTCTGCCCAACCGTCGGAGATAAAGAGTGGGTGGCATTTCTCTCAAGATGGAGGCAAGGATCATGTTTTTTTTTGTTTTTTTTTTTAACCCAGATACTATATCTTGCAGAGTTGATTCAATGTTTAATCTTTAATATACAAGACGCAATATATTTTTGAGTCTTCATTGCCTAGAAAGATCTCCGGTATATAATGAATATTCTGTGCTTTAATAAAAGTGTCTTCGATGTATCTATATAAAAAAACATAAATTAAAGTATAACAAATTTGGAAACTCAAAGATAATTAAGTTCAATATTTTTTAATTACATCCATGAAATTTAGTCCATTGTAACTCTGATCTCAAAACTTCAAAAATCAAATCAGTTATCTCAAATTGATACCATTAGTATTACGGTATTGTTATTTTGATACTGTTTAGTGAATAAAACAATAATTTTGAACTCTTACTTATTACGAAGACTAACATGTATATACTAAATATTCTGTATTTTAACTTTGTGGTTGTGTGTCCCTGTCAAAAAATTTGATTCACCCGGGAGAAGTAAATTTTCACCAAAATGGTTTCAGTTCTTTCCAGACGATAAAGATTGAGATTGGATGATGCTTCTGTTGAGATGTGTTTTTTTTTACATCCTGTACAAAGCCCGAGAACTACTCAAGGTAGAGGGTACAGAGCAAGAGGCAGAGTTTATGCGGATATGTCGGGAAAATAACAATTAACACTAGACTTGAACAGGTTAAAATTGTAGTTATCGGGGAAGCATCCCCTTGGGAGTCGGTTCTACAAAGCATCAGTTCGTGGCAACTTACATCTCACCAATGGAATACGAATGGAATGACGGTTGGTTTCTAAAATGTGCGTGGCAGGGTTAGGGTTTTAGCTATGAAAGTTAGAATTGGTAGAACTAAGGAATATAGTTCGTCTGAGCACTTTCCATAGAAATAGCGAGAGGCTTTCGACGTTTCATTTGTGGGGAAAAGGGTTGTAGGATGGGAAATACTTCGTCAATGACAAGGACACGAAGAAGCTTTTGGTCTCTATCGAGACTAGAAAATGAAGACTGGGTAACTCATGTACAGCACCAATACTCCATTCTCGGCCTGATCTTGCTCTTGTAATGATAAATTATATCAGGAGGAGTCAGATACTTACTGGAGCGATACAGGGATCCGACCATTCTTTCCAGCATCTTTAGCGATGGATCGTATGTACGGTTTCCACTTGAGGTCTGGATTGAGTTTAAGTCTCAATAGGCGCTCAAGGCATGGGGCCTCCCTTAGGGAACATCCTTTCGACGCGATTGATGAAAGTTCTTGGTCTTATCGGCGATGATGGAATGTGCAGGCTGATGAAAGATTACAGATTTCTAATGGCAGACTTCATGACCAAAAATATTTTGTAGCCTCTTTAAAACTGGATACTGTACTTTGTAAACGTTCTTTAATGTGAACGAAAAAAACCAACGTCACTAGTAAACTCTCTAGCCAGCGGCTCTATTGTCTTGGCATGGGGAGCCAACTCAAATTGAGCATACCGCCATTTGTATAAATACTAACAACAGATTTCAACGAAGACAAAGTTATTGCTCAATCAGGCAAGATGCCAAACGTTTATAATTTTCAGTACTAGCATTCAACGCAGGAGAATTTTGAATTATTTTGAAAACAAAATAACCATTTTAAATATTGAAATATATTAATGTTTATAAAGTTGGAAAACGTAATTTATACATTATTCGAACTAATGCTTCCATGCTGTTTTTTTTTCAAACTGTCGATAGCTTTACTTGTGAGTTTTTTAAAATTTCACTTACTTTTTCTTCCCTTCATTCTTTTTTTATCTTTTAAACTAAAACATAGAATCCTGTAAACAGGTTTTTTCATATTTATGAGTTAGAATACTAGAACGTTTAAATAAAGCAACGACAAAACAACCAGTTGAATAATGTATGGCGTATCGATAACACTTCATCTCAAAAATTCATGAAATCACTGAAAAATGCATATATGCGAAGTCTAAGAATAACAGTAATCTGTAGTTATGTTCCCGACAGATATAGCACAGATATATCCATGCTTTTAGTTTGGGTTCTCTTTTCTTATTAAGTTGCATTTTTGTTTATAGCGACTAGGGTTGCTTTGGCATGGCACAAGACTATAATGAGAATCCAACTCACTACAAGTCCTGGGTATGACGATAAACTACATCCGCTTCCTGGGTAAGACGATAAACTATGTCCAACAGCAAGGCCTCTGCTCAGGTGGTTTTGAAGAACGTGCAACCACCTCTTAATTGCTGGTGTTCCCAGATCCTCACTGACCCAGGGTGGTAGCAGTTGTTAGGGTCCCAGCTATGGGTAAACTGTTAACCCCCAAACTGGGGTCAAAACACTGTAAAAGTATAAAAATAGGTTTTAATACCAGAATTAATTTGTAAAATTATTACCAACAATTCATTTTTGAAAAAAAATATCAGCTATATATTTTTGAAAAAAAAAAGTATTACCAGCAATAAAAACCTTGTTGCCATTAAATAACCCGTTGAGGTTGATATGCCGTAAAACAAACCAAACCAAACCAAACCAAACCAACTCACTACACTGTATATAGCACTAAGTTACTGTTTTGTTTAATGTCAAGACATGAATATCTAGCATAGATCGTACGAACATAAGATATTCCATGTAACAAGGTTACTGAACAAAATTTCTTTTTATTTTAAACAATATGGAATTTATTTGTAATAGATTTAGTCATTGTTTCCGTAGCAGTTGTAGGTTTTTTATGGGATTAACGACCATATCACGTTGAAACACCGGTTCGCTTATAGTCAACGAAGTTAAGCAACGTCAGTACCTAGATGCGTGGCCTCTTGGAATATTAGGTTCTGTAATATTGGATGTGCGTGTAGATTAATGGATACGGCTCGGAATTGGAAATCGAAGGACCAAGTTCCAATTCCAGTCGGGTTCGTTATTCACTTACGCTCAAATACCCTTGTGAAAGGTATGAATTCACTTATTCTCCCCACCTATGGATTAAATAGTATAACTTTTATCAGTGAATCACTATTATCTCCAAAAGATCCTTACAATCTAAAAATATTTTCTGGCTTTAATAACCCGCAAAAAGTTGATAAACCGTAAGAAAAATCAAGCAATTGTTGCCCTGACGCCTAATTTTCAACCAGGCTTAAGACTAGATATGACAAATGCCAAGCTGTAGTTTTTATTCTTGTCTTAGCTCGCCTAAAGGATTCCAATCGTCTTGCAATTTACCCATAGCTTGGGTAAGGGGAAGTGGGCTCATACTTTTTTTTTTAAGAGAATCGGTGTGTTGTGAACGTAAATGAACTCTTTCGAATTCCACATCTCCCAAATTCAGGAAATTCCTATATTTTCTAATTTAAGCAAGGATAAAGGCAGAATATTGAAAACTATAAATGGGAAGATTGTATTGCTCCAATACTCCAAGAGATTGTTGTACCGGATAAAAATCCGTAATTATGTTAAATACATTTTCGTCGGGGAATCTTCGAGATGAGGAAAATAAACAAAATTGAACATTGAACTCGGAGTGGATTCGCCCGAAACCGCAAGCTGATAAAAAACCAAAACATTAACCTAAAAAAATCGTGTTCTTAATTACACACGTCAGATCGAAACTTTTGTATGGCGGTCATGCATGGTACCAAACTATTTAAATTCTCAAGCGCTTTTTCAGATCAATGATTAAAAATGGTTTCGAGAGAATGAAACTTGTAGGACATATCGAGGACCACCCTTCTTTGAACGTTGTGAATTGGCGCTACAGAATCACAAAGAACTGTACCAAATAACAGAAGCCACTGCACTTGAGACTTTCCAACAGCAGCAACAGCTAAAATGGATAGCACGTGTAACTCGAAGAGAAAATAATGACATAATGAAGATGTTGAGGTTCAACATTGCTCCAAACAAAATGTTAGGAAGAAAGTCACCCCCCCCCTCGATACTGGAAAGAGCTATAACAGCTACTGGACTTGAGAAAACTATTTTCCTCAAAACTTGTTTTAACAGAGAGATTTTATATATTTCAACTGTGGGTAGCGATGACTTCTTGGTCAGTGAAATCCGAATGTTTCTACATAAGGAAACGGCTGATAGTAACATGACCATTAGCATTAGCTGCTCAGACCGGATACATATAGTCTGGTTCAGTGGAAGAAAAGTACAAACGATACAAAGAGGAATGACTTTCTTTTCTTTTTATGTACCATGTCCCTCCCTATATGCCTTGCAGCTCTCAACAAGTTTCTTCCCTCTGCCACCTCCCCCAGACAACGTTCTGTCATCCACTTGCTTAAACCCGATAGGTATGTCATGCGTTGTTTTCCCTTGTCTCTCTTTCTCTCTATTCAACCTGTGAATATCAAATTCTCCAGACCCTCATTATGTGTCTCAAGAACTTCAGTTGCCTTTTCCTGATGTTAAGCATAAGCCTCCTCCTTGTTTGCATCCTCTCTAAGACCCCATCTTTGCTCACACGCTCGGTCCATGATATCCTTAGCATCCTTCTGTAGAACCACATCTCCGTCACCTCGAGTCTCTTCTTCATTTTTTTGAGGAATGCGTCCAACATTCACTGCGGTAAAGAAGGACAGATGTCACGTAAGAGTTCAGTATTCTTTTCTTTGTTACCAAAGAAATCCTCTTGTTTCGCAAGACTCTTCCCAGCTTTTGGAATGTGTCTTTAGTCAGCCAAATACGTCTACGGATCTCAGTGTCGCTCTTACCGTCCTCTGCCAAGACGCTTCCCAGATATTTAAACTTCCGCATCTGCTTGATTCTAGTGTTCCCGACATGCAAGGCATATTTCGGGCTCATGCTTTTACTGATACCCATGCATTTTGTCTTCTTGGATCACTGGTGAGCGTTAATGACTGATATTAAATGTCCTCTAAGCATCGAAAGAAGAGTGAGAAAATCTTCTCCTGTGGATTGAATAAAAGGTTTATTTCGAAACTCGAAAAAGATTAACGATTAAGAAGAAGGCCGGAACGTATATTAGTGGAAATGTTGCAATTTTTACAACGAAGATAAGCATGTTCACCCGACAAGCAAATCACATAGCAATCTCAAGTATAAAACATATATTTAGTTACTTACAAAGTTTACCCTATTCTGTTATAAAGCTACAAAAATGAAAAGCATTCAGTGGCGACTAAACACATACTCAGGTGAGTAGGTCTTATCTATTCTTATAGTTGTGGGTACGTGACCGAATGGTTAGAGAGCTCGCGTTCTCATTCTGAGATCCGGGTTCGAATCTCATCGTAGTTTATTAGTCATAGAAATGAATTTTTGATAATATCATCCTGGAAAGATTACTCCAATATGGTGCCTCGGTTGATCCACGTCTTGTGTGTGAGATTCGCTAGATGGAACTGGTTGGAAGCCGTTGATGGTTGTGTTAGCATGAAGATACAAGTCCCCACCTAATGGTCAGAGAGCTGTTTAGCCTTGGTTGGCAATCGCTCTAGGGATGGTGTGTCGATTAATCATTAATCCTTCATCAGAATGGACACTTGCGGGAATGTATTGGCCAGAAAAAAACACACAAGGACTGAAAGAAAAGATAAAACTTTTTTTTTATAATTTTTCTTTGTAACATGCGTTCGTAATTTACCTAATTAGAAATAGCTTTTAACGTTTCATATATTCAACATTATTAAGGTTGATTTATTCCTTCCTGTTGTTCTCCGTTTTAAGTTAAAATGCTTGTCTGTCTGAACACCAACAATTTTGCGATGTCAGACTAACCATTTATTCGTTTTTTACGGCTTATCAACCCTTTGCAGGTTATTTAAAGTGAAAAAATATTTTTGATAGTAAGAATTTAAAAAATAATAATAATGGTTTAGTGATGCAAGTGTATGTTCAAATAAAGTGAATATAACGAACCCAACAGGAATTGAAACTCGGTCCTCCCATTAACAATTTCCAAGCCATTATCCACTACACAACCCGCACACTCAAGCTTACAGTACCTAGTATTAGCAAGCGGTCGCCTATCTAGGTACTGACCAGACTCGACGTTGCTTAATGATCGTACGGTAACTAGTGTTTCAACGTGATGTGGCCGTAAACCGTGACGAAATAATCTGATATCCAGTGGTCATAGCTGGGGAGTAACGTGGATGGTTGACCGTATATAGGTTATCTCTTATTTCTCATCGCTGAAAAGTTAGAAAGTCATGATTACAGTTTTAAGAGCCACAAAGGATATGAAATTGTGTAGAGCGATGATCACTCACGTCCTGAAGAAAAATGGCGCATATAAAAAGAAGAACTAGAAAAAGACGATGATATGAGCTAGTAACTGGGTTATCTGATGCGTCGAGGGTTTTCGATGACACATTCCTTAAAATATATATTAGAATTTTTCTTTCGTCATACATTACTCTTCTTTGCACATCAGTTCTCTTTTGTTCCACAATTCTACCAATTGTACTAAGCGTTATACTTAGTACGTGTAACCAGCATCAATTCTTCAACGACCTTCTCTTATATCCTCTTCCAAATAAATCATCCTCAAGTCATCATAATGAAAGCCATTTTTATGGTCTTTATTTTTTAACTATTCCAAGACCTTGGTATTCTGGCTAACGGCCACCTCCACTCCATATCCTTTACGTTCTCTGACCTTTTCTTTTCAGTAACACAGATTTAGGTTTGTGCATTTTGTTGAAGGCTTTATTTTCTTTGCTTGCTATATTTTCTTCTTCCCATTTTTGGTCGCCCAATTCAGAAGACAAACTGTTATCCTTCCGAAGCTGGACTGAAGCCAGTAAAATAGTTTGTATTTAAGTAGAACAGCAAAGAAAAATTCGTTTTCGTTATGTTTATCATAACATTCATTCAATCGTCCGTTTTTTTTTGTATTTCGCTCCTCTCGCCTGCATTTTGTCTTTTGTAAATGTGTCAGTCTCGGATACTCTCTTCCACTTCTTTCTATTATTTCTGTTGTCTGATGTTATTTATTTTATCCCACCAAAGTCCTTTCTTTTCAGTTTTATCACTTTCTTTCTTTATCTTTCTTTATCTTTCTTTCTTTCTTTCTTTCTTTCTTTCTTTCTTTCTTTCTTTCTTTCGTTGTATGCCGTTTTTCTTTCTTTCTTTGATCGTTTCGTTCTTTCTTTCTTTTTTGGATAGTTTCTCTCTTTCTGTCTTTTTTCTTTGATAGCCTGAATCTTTCTTTCTATTTTGTATCCCATTTTCCTTTCTTTTAAAATTTCATTCTTTTTTTTTTTTGTATCTCGTTTTTATTTCTCCCTTCCTTTAATCGTTTTACTCTTTCTACCTTACATCAATTGATAGTTTCTTTCTTTCTTTCTTTCTTTCTTTCTTTCTTGCTTTGATAGTTTCACCCTTTCTTTCTTGCTTTCTTTGATCGTCTTACTATTTTCTTTCTATTTCTTTGATAGTTTTACTTTTTCTTTCTTTACTTTCTTCGATCTTTTCACTCTTTCTTTTTTCTTTGATCAGCTTTCCTTTATGATAATTTCTTGCATATGGAAGGCGATCGCTGTAGTTTGATGTGATTATGAGGGGTTTTGATGGGTCAGATTATAAGGTATGGTTGTAATTTATCTACTCTGTAAATTAACGTAAATAATGGATAAATGAGATGAAGGATTATAACAGGATATGAACCTAATGTTTCTTAGGGGTTACAATAGAAGCAGTATAGACAAAACCAGAAAGAAGAGTATAAAGGGTTTTAAAAAGCTTGGTTTTGACATGGAAATTAAGACAAGTTTGAAAGGTGTGGACTTCTCCGATGTTACATTTGATCTCATTGAAGGAGTATATCGCCGGTACACCAAAAAAGTAATACTCTAGTGTATATTAATTTTTCAACTGATACTGAAATCTATATTTGTCTGTGAATTCCAGTAATGGCGGTACTTTTTAGCTTGTCTAGCCCAATTATGAAGCGGCATTAAAGAAGTGACAATATGAAGCAAATCTGTTTTTCGAGAATGGAAAAATAGCAGCAGAAAAAGAAAGATCATTTGGCTTCCCCACACCTTTACCATATAACAAGGATATAAAAACAAAAGCGCGGATTATGCTTTTTAAGCTATTTGAAAAGCACTCTGTGTTTACTCTTAAGCTCCTTAATATATTTAATAAAAACACGATGAAATTAAGCTATTGTTGTGCCGACAATGTAATCCGAAAAATAGAAGCAAAAAATACATTGCATGAAATTACCGTTTACACGTGATACACTCAACACTCTGTTCAGTAAAGGAATAGAGATACCTTCCCTCTAGGGTGTAAATGTTTAACTCTCATAGAACTGTGAACGTTAGAAGTGAGCCAGACGTGTCATACATAGGGCCTGATGTGGAGCCACGGAAACGAAGATGTTATTGCTACAATTTTTTTTTAACAAAATGGTCGTATACCAATAATACAATGCTTTCTAGGTTTGAAAAAAATTAGGCGTTTTATAATTCTCACCTCAAACAGGACTTCTTTTATGTGGTGTGCCCTTCAGTACATTGACGACCGTGGCCCTCCACAATTTCCTGTCCTTAGTAAATTTTGTCTTTTTAAAAATCTCTGCTAAACCTTGTTCTGCTAGCCATTTACTCAAGCTCGCTATGTATGCTATGCGTTGTTTTCCTCTGTCCTTCTTGCCCTCAATCTGTCTTTTGAGTATCAAATTTTCCAAGCTCTCTTTTCTCATTATGTGCTCTTGGAAATTTCGACTCACTCTTCCTTATGTTAAGTACAACTGTCAATTTGTTTCCATTTTCTCCAAAACATTTCATTGACCACATGTATTCTTAGGATCAATATATGAAGAAAAAAGTTTATAGGTATGAGAATAAGTACCTGTCCTTCTACCCTAGTCCAAACGACATAATGTTTAATGAGTGTCTGCTATAAAGAACAGAACTAAGAGGTATACTACGCAGCTGAAAGATCACCCAACGTGAAACAGGCAATTATGCTATTATTCTTTTTTTATTGCCTTTAATTCCTTTTAATTGATACAGTAGTTCTATCTTTTTTGTTATTGAGCACTACTTGAACACCAGCAAGTATCTTTTGATCAATCTAACATTGCTGAGTTATTAATTTTACCATTGATATAAATATATATATATATATATATATATATATATATATATATATATATATATATATATATATATATATATATGTGTGTGTGAATGATAAAATATGATTGTTATCGGATCTTACCCATAATAATAATAATGGACTATTCCATACTTAATAAATACTGCGCCTCAGGAGTAGACAAGGAGCCAGTCAGTAGTCCAAGTCGAGTCAAGAGTCGAGTCAGAGGCAGTCGCGTTCAGACAATTACTGCAAGACATTGGAATAGTGATATTGGTCGAGACTACATTGTTCTCTCTACTAAACCTGATTGTTCATACTAACACTTCTACTTCTCTATATATATTCCTGTATGTAATATATCTGTGTTATTCCATACCTGTGTTCGAGTTCTTCTTTATTGGTTCTACCTTGAACTATCACCGTGGTACAAGGAACCGAACCATAACAATAATTTAAGGTATGCTATATTTATGGGTTAAAGTGTTCAATATCAGATCGTATGCAAATATCTATCTATCTATCTATCTATCTATCTATCTATCTATCTATCTATCTATCTATCTATCTGGACGATTGCGTATGAGCTGACATGAACAGAGCATGTTAGTATGCATGTGTGTGGCATTTTTTTTTAATTAAGACTCGAATACACAGGCCGGTAGATGTAGTTTACACTACTTTAAAAATAGATTGCCTACATATCGCACTAAAATATAACGTTTAAGTAATAAGATCTATTGTCGGTTTAAAAGTTAAAATTCATGATCTAATATATATATATATATATATATACACATATGTATGTATATATAATAAAAATAATTAATGTTCAGAGTTGACTTGTACCAGGAAACATTATACACATAAAAAATCAAGGTAGCGGAATCAGCTGATCTCTAATTTATTATATATATATATATATATATGTATATATATATATATATATATATATATATATATATATATATATATATATATATATATATATATATATATATATATATATATATATATATATATATAGACACAGTGGAATAATGGATAGCGGCTTCGATTGAGGAATCGGGGTTCGAATTTCAGTCGAATCCATTAGGAGGTTATTTGGAAACCTTGTGGCACGCCATGAACCAGGTCTCTGTATTCGGCCCTTCAAAAAGTGTGGATGGTCCTGCACGAAACCTTCACCACTATAATCAATTCTCATGTGCCGTTGTCGGGCTGTCGGTTTCCTGGGAACTGATCTGCTTGACCCTCATACGCTGAATTCGACAGGGGAATTCGATATATATATATATATATATATATATATATATATATATATATATATATATATATATATATATATAAATAAATGTATAGCATATTAACTTTATACTTGGTATATTATGAGGTTTACTATATATTTAGTTTAAATTCTCATGAATTTATATTCATTGAGATAGTGACTAAACGTCTTATATTTGTAAACACGATTCAGCGTCTGTGTTTGTGTGTTTGCGTGTGTATGCGTCTGTATGTATGTGTATGTATGTGTGTGTATGTGTATATATGAGCTCTTGGGCAAGAGAAAGGTGCTTTCAAATATCATGATGTAATTTATTTTTTTAAATTAATGTATTTATTAGATTTTTTCAACGCCCAGACAGCGGCGAAAACATCAAAGGTTCTGCCGAACAAACTTTATTGACATAAGTTATAAATACTTTTTCAATTTAGGCGACTATTTAAGACTAAGAATATAAGTTTTTTGTTTTTTTTTTAAATTTCTTTATCGAAGAATCGTGTGCATCAAACCAGATCAAATGTATCCATTCTTAGATGCTGTGTTGAGATTAATTGCCGGCACGATACGTAAACGTCCCTGGCATCCATGGCTTAAGCATAGTTTTATTGGTAAGATTTGATTAGCAGATCAATGACACGAAGCCACTATATTAGATTTTAACAATTGAGAGAATGTATGGGTTAAATGAAATATCTTTTTTAAAATTTTATTTATTTAACTTTTTTAGATTTTAGATTTTAAATTTACTTGGTATATCTATGCTAGTTAGTTAAGAAAATAAATGGTTATTGTTTTTCTGTGCAAAATTATTTTATAAACGTGTGTGCTAAAGTTTAAGGGAAATCACAAATGATTATACACCTTTATTTTATTAAGTAGATTGTTTAGCAATTTTTCTTTTATCAGTTGTGTCAGTTGACTCTGGGGATGTAAAATACGTTGTTGCGTTTTCGTAGGTGATGTGTAACAGAAGATACACCGCTTTAAGCAGCTTGAAGCTGAAAAAAGACCATGCAAATCTATTGGGCCAATGAAAGACCTGAGTTGATAAAGTCATGATAATATGCACTTTTCTAAGTACAGTGTAACCCGGATATAAGAGACCCGGATATAAGAGAAACCCGGATATAAGAGAGATTTTCTCTGGTCCCAAATTAGAGCCTGTGTTAATGTATATAAAATAGACCAAACCCGGCTATAAGAGAAACCCGGATATAAGAGACTTCGTCTCCGGTCCCGACAACTCTCTTATATCCGGGTTACACTGTAGGATGTATTCCATATTACTGAAGTGAGTGTAAAGTGCCTTGGCAAGTCATTGTAGTTAAACATTAGCTTGCTTTTACACTAAAATCATAGATAACATTTCTGCTAAAACAAAGATGAAGATTATTAATTTGAAGATGAAGATGACTTAAAGTATATAACCAGGTGGCTGGGAATTTACAGAAACAGTGTTCAAACCACTCAAAAGACTGTTTGCTCGACTGGAAGTATTTTAAGTGCAAAGAAAACCGAGAGGCCACAAAATTTAGACAAGGGAGATGAAGGAAAATTGTTCGAGTCTCGGTAATCAAATCAAAATTAACAGCCAGATATGTGAGGAGATAGAACAAACCTTAATAGAGATACATTACGCAGAATAGTACGAAAAGATTAACAAGCGTATAGTAGCAAAACAAAAAAAACAAAAAAACAAAAACATCATTAATCAAAAAAATATCGGAATAGAAGATTGAAGTGGTCTAAAGAACATATAATTTGGGATGCTGGAAAATGGCAAAAAGCAATTTTTAAATATGTGAAATAGATATACAGTCTAATACAAGAGATTATTCAATGAGACCAATGGGAAAAAGAAAAAAAATGCAAGATACACCAAAAAACGCTAAAGATTGGTAATAGATACATAATGGTGTAAGGTTTTATCAAAAGAAGAAAAATAGTAGAAGAAAATTGGTAAAAATTGATGGAAACGTAAACAGCGAATACTATATTAGTCTAGTTCGGTGTAATCTTCTGCCAGACTAAGAATATGGAGATTTACTACGAAGGAAATATTTAGAAGGGATACTAATAAACACTTTCCTATCGATAAACACACGAAAAACACTTTTACATATTACTAACTTTTATAAAAGCTATACTTAAAGAATTTAAGGTTCACATACCTGTAGTGTTCCATTCGCACACCAAACATCCCCCATCAACATACCGATACTACCAAACAGTAACAGAAATGCCCACTAGACACACACGTGCACACACGTAATAGACCAACTAGAAATATGATACTCAAAGACACAAACCCGCTAACATTCCACTACCATCTTCATGAATTATACATATGGACAGTACCAGACAGTTAAAAAATGCACATTATAGAATCCAAACGTACACACACGTACAGGCACACATACACACACACACACACACAAAAACGCATACACACACATTAACACCACAAGACAAAAACACATGAGTTTTAACTGATAAATGAAAAAAGACAACACAACTAGAAGTGCCGGAATTTCAATCATTCATTTTCCCCCCGCCCAAAAATTTGATGAAGCTTAAATAAAAGCCTTAACAAGTATGCCAGTCAGTTATGTGCCATACATGATACACGCCTAGGCTATCATGTATCTTTCGATACATGACTGACGAGGCAGATATTTTGTCCAGCAGTAGGTTGCCATTTCTTTCTGCGGTAGACCAGTTGCCATCCATGGCTATAGAACCCGGTCTGTTCTGCTATTTACAGCAGAGAAAAAGAGTATTCGTAACTTTCCCAATGGTTTTAGCACCTAAGTAAATGAAATTGATTCGACTGGGATACGAACTCGGCTCTCTGGTTCCTCAATCTGAGCCGCCATCCATTACTCCACCCTGCCTCACTGACAAATAGGTAGAGAGGTCAAATATAACCCTTTCCTGGGTATGACGATAAACTACATCCGGCAGCAAGGCTTCTGGTCGGGAGATTGAAGGTTTTGAGGAGCGTGGACCCACCTCTTAATTGCTGTTATTCCCAGTTTCACCCTGACCCCTGTTGGTAGCACCTGCTAGAGTCCTATCTATGGGTAAATAGTAAACTCCCAAAGAAGAAAACTCTATGCAAGTATAAAAATACATATTTAATGTAAAATTGCTAATAATACCTATTTATAGTAAAACTACCAACAATACATGAACCAATATGAAAGAAGTCTTTCGTGACATTGTTTCATATATTATTCTACAATTTCTTCAATCAATCTGTATTTTGAGGCGCGTGGATTCATCTCTTAGTTGATGTTGTTCCCAGGTCCACCCTGGCCCGAGTCACCTGTTACGGTCCCAGCTATGGGAAAATAGTGACCCCCCCCCAAAAAAAAAAACAAAAAAGAAAAAAAACACTATGAAAATATAAGAATACATTTTTATAGTAAAAATACAAGCAATACATTTTAAGAAAAATTTATCTAAAAATAAATTTTATAGCAAAATGACCGACAGTCTGTGGTTGAAGACATACTATTACATTCAAAATATTTAGATTTCGCTATAGAAATTGATATGCCACTAAACAAAATCAACCAAGCAATTAACATGAAAGAACTCTTTCATGGTATTAATCCATTTATTATCCTACAATTTATTAAAGAAATCAAACTATATTATTCCAAAATATAACTTCAACAAAACTACAACATAAAACACATATTTAATTTTTTTAAGAATGGATTCAAAGATGGCGATGTAATGTAATGTTTTAGTCGTGTGTTTATAGTTAGTAATAATATTATTATCAAATTTTCAATGTATTTTCTCTTCTCCTCTTCAAAGAATTGTGTTCTTGTTTAATTAGGATGACATTACTAAAATCAAGGTTATGTCTAGCACCGTCTGACCCAAACAAAATTGAAAATACCAGAGTTTTCTCTCAATCTCTGACTAAGCTTTAATGAAAGTGAAACATGTTAGATTGATATACATTTCCTATTTGTTCGTTATTTCATCATCCTGTCGGATTCCGATCTATATTAGATCTGTGTTTGGTCTTTAACACACACACACACACACACACATATATATATATATATATATATATATATATACATTATCTAACATATATAACCGAACAAATTCAAATGAGTTTATGTCACAAAATAATATATTTTAAGGAAAATATGATTCCTGAACATGAATACAATTTACCATCAAGTCTTTATTTTTAGGGGATAACCGTGTTTGAATAGACACCCCGTTGTTTTTAAAGTGTGTATTACATCTACCGGTATAGGAGAAAACTTAATAAATAAAAGGTGCTCGAAAACGACATTGAATCTGCGTCACTCTTTGTAAGAGAAACCATAAGAGAAAGTAACACAGCTATTTACCCGTTACGGAATGCACATAGATTCGTTCAGATTTTCTCGAATCCCATATTTGAAACGCAAACAGGGCGTCTATTCAAATACGGGTATATACTAAAAAAGACATTTCATTTGAAGTATAAGAAATGTTGTGTAAGAAATAAATCTGTTAATTGTTTTCAAATTGTTTTGTTTAGGTTTGACTGACCCAGTCTCTCTATTGCTGTGTTGATTATATTCTTGACTGGGAGATTTTCCTGACGATAAGCAACAAGAACGCTTCTATTTTAATACTCAAATAAATTTAAGATTCATAATATCCACATAATAAAAACACTTCAACAAAATATTTCTTTTTTCGAGAGGTTTCGCTTACATAAAATTAAGGGGAAAAGTTGCACCTTGCCCTCGAGCAGAGGATATGAGAGGCGTAAAAAACATGAAATATTTATTGTGTTGTTTATTATTATTATTGCTTTATTTTTATTTTGTTTTACCAGCTAGGGTGGGCAAATTCCGTTCAGACTGCAAGCAACATATCAGCCCTCTAGAGAAAAGGAATTCCTATTTTCTTTGACAGCATCAATCAACACATTTAATAGTTTGGGTCTGTTCCATTTTTGATGAGTTCTTGCTTACATTTTATCGTTTGCTATAATTTTCATAATATTTTTGTCTGAAGATTTTGAAATGAGTGTTTGCTAATATTAATGACTATTTTGGTGTATGTGGGGGGTCAGTCTTCATTATAATTTAATGTTATTTCTTAATTTGTGTTGGTGTGTAAGCAAATCAGCGACTCTTTTTCCATGGCAGGACATGAAAGAATGTTTGCAGCAATCTTTTGAGGGAGTTGGGATGTAACAGGTCACTGACCCTGTTCAAACGTCTAATTGCAGGAATTTACCAGATGGTGATTTTGGAGGTCTTACTAATTGGATAATACTTATTAAAAGTCTCAACAGAGTTGGTTGAATGGTTGAATAAAAATGAAAAAAAAAATGGATCAAGTTAAGAATTATGTTTTAAACGATAAAATGAATTTAGGAACGGTTCTACACAGAATCGAACCCAGAATTAACTAGCGAAGATTCAGTAAAATCAAATTCATCCGCTGCCATCTACCCCCATCGGAATGGGAGAATCCAAATGTCAGGCGTTCCCATTCCATAATTGAAGCCGACGAGCCCAAAGACGAATTTAGCGCAATATAATTTATAAGTAGGAAAGAAAAAAAAAACGAAGTTAATGATCATTATAAATGTTTATTATAAAATGTATTGGTTTCATAAGGATAGACTAGTAAGTCGTCATTTTGTGTTAACAGATAGGCATATCTAAAGTTAATGGTAGGTATTACCACCGTACCTAGACGTCAAAGAAATGCACAGACCTATATCAGTTGGGATGTGATATCTGCTGAGTCAGCGTGAAAACCGGATGATCTGCTCATGGTAAGGCGGCGTGAACTATCGGAGTTTGAGCGGGACAGGAGAGGGTATGCCAGAGGTAGGGGATATTCCATTTTTTTTAAAAATCTTAAGTGATTTGTCATCCCTCTATCAACGATATCCAATATGTACAGGGAATGCCTAGTGACGTAAAAGATACATAACAAAAAAATGTAAAAAAATTAAAAAAAATGTTTAACACTTGACCTCATATTATTCAAAATAGATAATATATTAATTTAATGTGTTTTAATGTGCTTTTAATTTAAATAATTTAAATACTAATTTGCACAAAATTTCTAAAAAAAAAAAATTAAAATAATTTCTAAAACATCACTTATACATTATTGTTTATTAGCTCAGTCTCTCAGTCCCCCTCCCATAGCTTACCTGATGTTTCAGCTGACCTGATGAATATTGATGAGCGTTTAAAAATAAAAAAAATCTTGAAAAAAACAATAACATTTTTGCTCTTGTATATAAATACTTGTTACAAAATAAAATCCTTGCGTTCGCCTTGATAAAGAGGACGAAACGAAAGATAAAATGATTAAGTCATATTATTTATACTTATATTTATATTTTTATTTATAAAGATCTAAAATACTATATTTATTTTATTTACAAATATACTAGATATGGCATTGTAAAATATTAGCATTTATAAATTAATTTATTTATGATCAAATAATATCCTATTTGAATACCCGTTTAAGAAAATCTCGATGTAGTTTTAGAATACAAGAAAATAGATAAAAAATAAATATAAATGCCAAATATATTGTATTGTAACCCTAAATAAAATAAAAAACGAGACATTGATGACACGTCCGCATGAAAGGAAGTCAGTATCAACAGACAGAAATCTATAACCACCGCCTAACCTTAAACGACTTTCAATTTGCCGCATAAAAAATATACTTGTATCTTCATTCGTCAAAAAAGCCAACACCCCCTTAATAAAAAATTCTGCATTGTCATTACTCCACCAAGTTAAACTATATAATACTATTTGGGTTATAAATAGAGTAAATCAATTTTTTTGAAGTTTATTCTCAGCATCGTTTGAAAATGGAACTGAACTACACATCTTAAGTTTTATTTAAGATTGAAATTTTGGTTTTGAAACATTTTATGTGTCGCGATGGATACATGTTTTGAAAAAAATAATTATAATATTATGATCTACGGTGTATTATCGAGCACTGTTATTTTTAAAAATAAATGCTGAAGAACTCTGGATTATAAATCTAACTGTTCTTTCTTTCTATTTTTGATATATATATATTTTATATATATATATATATATATATATATATATATATATATATATATATATATATATATATATATATATATATATATATATATATATATATAATTTGATACTTCTTCGTCACCTAGTCCTGTTAGAACAGTTGGTATTACGTTCGCATGATAACGTAACTTTTAGGGTTTCAATTCTCGGTAGTGGATGCGCACTGTTGTTGAGTCCCAAATATAGGACGAAACGCCCGTCCAGTGCATTCTGTTGAGGTTTCTTCTAGACTCGATGTTATTTTTTAATTATCAAATCCTCCTAATAATTTATATCACACACACACACACACATATACATATATATATATTTGGATTGATGTGAGTTTGTGACCCTGGGTTTCACCTTTTGCGATCGTCAGACAAACTGCTTAATTTTTTTAAAATTTTGGGTTTATGTAGATTGCGTGTATTAGTGTTATTATGGGAGTGGGGGGGAATCGTCGTTGTGATGTCATCGTGAAAAGCGTGAAACCCAGGGTCACAAACTCACATCAATCCAACCAAATATGTTAGCTCTATCTCTGATAGTGAGCGCTTTTTAATAAGTACCGCGCATATAATATATTAATAATTTATATATATATATATATATATATATATATATATATATATATATATATATATATATATGTTCATATTTATATATACACACTTTTCACACACACACACACACACACACACACACACACACATATATATATATATATATTTTTTCTTAATGCCACACCAAGACAAAATAACTTTAAGGACAAGGTTGATAGTTTTGTTATTGAAATAGATACAAAAATCTCAGTATCGGAATTTGGTTTTAGTCTGAGCATATAATCAGCAAACTGAAAAAGTCAGGCACACAATAATCAGAAAAGAATACTAAAATAGGTTCTAGAACTTCGTTAACTTAACAATATTATGCTGGGCTGAACCCAGCATGGAAAAAAATCCGCCTTCGTGGAACATCCGTTTTATGTATTTTCGGCAACCCATACATGTGAGGACGTTGGGAGCCTACGGGACGAATATTATTATAAACTTCTTTAGATAGAAATTTACTTCTATGAAGTTCCAACAATCTCTTCTGTAAATTCTTTTCTTTTATATATATATATATATATATATATATATATATATATATTAAGACAGTTTTATGTTTATCCATTCTTTTTATAGATACAAATATTTAAGTAAATGCTCTGTTTTATAATAAACATTATTAATAACATTTACCGGCCTGAATGTCCGAGAAATTTTCATAGAAAATATGCGTCCTCCGAATCGAACCTGTATCCTATACAGAACCGTCATTTAGACTGACGTGCCTTAACCGATCGATCCACGGAGGATCGTTCGGTTAGCAAGGTCGATTTTATTGCTTTTAAACTTCAATCTTCCATGAATCTCTCACGTACATTCATATCAGCTCAAAGCGTATCCAAATGTAAACAAATGACGTCACACATTATGAAATGGACAAAGTTTATTTTATTAATTTTTTATTAATACTGTTTATTATAAGACATAGCATTTACTTAAATATTTATATCTATAAAAAGAATGTATAAACATAAAAATGTCTTAAAATAATTGTCGGACTTTGTCCATTTCATAATATATATATACTCGCTATTCGACTCTCCCGTCGAATTCGACGTATGAGGGTCAAGCAGATCAGTTCCTAGGAAACTGACAGCCCGACAACAGCACATGAGATTTGATTATAGTGGTGAAGGTTTCGTGCAGGACCATCCACACTTTTTGAAGGGCCGAATACAGAGACCTGGTGCACTACATGCCACAGAGTCCCCAAACGACACTCCGCAGGTTTTGAATTCAGAGTTGTCCTTCTCCTAGACCAGTTGTCATCTAAGGCTATAGAACCCAGTCTGTCTTGCTATTTTACCCATAGCTGGAGGGAGAAGAAACCATGCGCCGTGTCCTTTCCGGACATTGGCGGTCATAGCTTTCTACAATTCTCTGTCCTTTGTAGCTCTTAACATATTATGCCATTTAGTTTTGTTATGCCATCCATTTACTCAAGCTCGCTAGGTAGATTATATGCAGTTTGCATTTGTCACTCTTGCCTTTATTCTGTCCTGTGAATATCAAATTTTCCAATTCCCCATTTTATGTGCCCTGAAAATTTCAACCGTCTCTTTCTCATGTTAATTATAACTGTTCTTTTTGCTGTCATTTTCTCTAAATCTTCGTCTTTGCTCACATCTTCGACCCATACTATTCTCATCATCCTTTCGTAGTGCCAGATTTCTGTTGCTTCATGTATCTTCTTCATCTATGAGGAGATTGTCATGGCATTTAAAGTAGGCAAGCAATCAAGCGCTCTTTCATTATTTGGAAGAGGAAATAAAAAAAAAATCCTGCCTCCTATTTCAATTCCCCCTCTCAGTTGTCTTTGCACCTCACTACCTTAGTGTTATGGTCCGGTTCCTTGTACCACGGTGATAGTCCAATAAAGAAGAACTCGAACACGGATATGGAATAACACAGATATATTACAAACAGGAATATATACAGAGAGGTAGAAAGTGTTAGTACGAACAATCAGGTTTAGAGTAATTGTCTGAACGCGACTCTGTTTCGGACTGCCTCTGACTCGACTGACTGACTCGCTCGCTCCGACTGACTGACTGACTCCTGACGGACCTCACTCCAGACTTCAGACTGAACTCCCTGCTTCCTCTTGAGACGCAGTATTTATTAGATATGGGATAGTCCATTATGTTATTATGGGTAAGGTCCCATAACACTTAGTTTATTAAATATTAATTCCTATCTATCTATAGTCAATACTCTTGAACAGGAGTAGAGGCTAATCCCTTGTTTCCTGTTTATGAAGATGTTCCCGGTTCCTTTCCTTTACTCTGGCCTTACTAGTGGTGCTGTCATTAATTTTTTGTGATATGCGTGGATGGTGTCTACGTCTCTTCATACTGAGGGGACCGGGTTAGCAGTTTTTGGTTGCTGTTCCCAACTGGTAGTTAAGAGCCCGAACACATGTGTAGCGTCTTGAGAGGCTGCTCTGATCAACAGTTGCTTAATATCAGAGTTCTTGCAGTGTCATGTCGCACGACGAAGGGTGTCCCTTCAAGCACCACCAGTGGACAATCCCAAGACCACACTTCCTACACGTTATATTAAACGACCGACTGCTACTAATACCCTAGGCCTTTCTTTAACACATAACACATCATGACTATAAACAGCCAAATATATAACCCTAAACCAGCTCAACAAAAAACACCTAAACCTCTTAAGCTTTCTTTCTCCAACATTCGTGGTGTGCTTACCAACTCCTGCAGTGTGGAATCGTTCTTCTTCTAAAAGTCTCCGAATATCCTAGCTCTCAGTGAAACTAATCTTAACTCTTCTATCCCCTCCTCTGATTTCTAGATTCCTGGCTACCTTCCTCTGCTTAGAAAGGACTCTAATGTCCACATGCATGGCCTGAGAATTTATGTCCGCAGACATTTCCCGCTGGCTAGGGAACTTTCTCTTGAATCTCCTATTCTTACAGACCATTCTTACACATGTTTCCGTCTGTCTCTACTTAACTCAGTCAGTTATGTCTTCTTTCTCTACCCTTCCTCTTCATCTCGAGAATGTTGCGTGCTAGATGCTTTACCGATAATATAGGCAAAGCCATCTCCCTACACCCGTTTGCAAATATATTTGTACTTGCTGACTTTAATGCTCACCATACCAGGTGGCTTAGACACTCTGTCACTGATCTCGCTGTCATCCAAACCCTTAACTTCTCAATCATTTAATCTCTGACGCAAGTGGTTGAATACCTCATATGTTTCCCCAGTAACCCTGACGAACATGCTTCTCTTCTCAATCTCTTTTTTTTTTTTTTACCTCTATCCCTGACTCTTGTCGTACTACGCAGCTCTGCCCTCTTGGCAACTCTGATCATGCAGCAGTGTCTGTAAACATCTCCTTCCGCTCCCCAACTAGCCAGAAACATTGAACCAACAGAATATCTTTCTGTTATCAACGAGCAGATTGGGGCTCATTCCGTTATTTCCTTCGTGACGTTCCTTGGAATGAAGTTTTTAATCATGCTGTTCAAAAATGCGCGTCTGAGGTTTCCTCCTGGGTGAAAGCCGGCATCGAGGCTTTCATTCCAGCAAGGAAATGCCAAGTTAAACGGCGTTCAGCTCCTTGGTTCTCACCTGCTTGTTCACTAGCTATAGCCCACAGGAATCTTTTCTTCTGGCTGTACCAGGGCGACACGTCTCATTGCAACAGACGTTTCTTTGTCTCTGCCCGTAACGAGTGCAAGCGTGTCCTCAATGAAGCGAAGTTACTATTTGCCGATAGAATAAAAAAAAAAAACGTATAGTATCTGGCAAGTTCGGTTCTAGAGACTCGTATGTCTCGGGGAACTTGCTTCCCAGTGGGGGTGATAGAACGACCCCACTGGCTAGTTAAAAATGTACACGTCGACTGTGTTAACAAAATAGATAAGTTTAAAATTTCTTTTGTTGAAGCTCTTATTTTACATCCGGACTCAAAAAAACATTTCTACACCCAGCAGAGAGAAGAAAGAAAGAGGAGAAGACAACTAGCGATCATCCGACCAGGAGAAAACGACCAAAAGATGACAGAGTGAAGACTGCAACATATGAGTGAATCAAGACCGTTGCCTCAAGACTACTCGCAGCACGAAGGGGGCTATACAACATATAGACAATTTGGTGCGCAGTGACCAGCTTCTTCCAGCAACGAAGGGCGCAAGTGAACAGGGTTGAAACACAACGTGGAAAAGTTCGGAGATTTTCAACGGAGCACTCAAAAAAAAAAAAAAAAGATAAAAAAAGGGAATATGAAAAAAAAGTAATGTAGCCATATTGGACAGTCTGTAAGGACGATTATATTACTTTGTTCTGCTTCCACGCATAGAGATCTAAGCAACAAATAAAATAGGAAGTAATGATGGAAAAAATGAAGAAAAGGCATTTTTTGATGGACAGACAATAGAAAAAAAATGGAGAAGCAAGGAAAAGAAAGAAGGAAAGGACAATGAACACCCACGCTCACATATACACCCTGATGTGACAATATCAATTTTCATGAAACATTTTAGTAAGAGACTGGTTTTGTTTGTTTTGTCTTTTTACAAAAGTTTACACCATGTGCAGAAATTTATTGTTTGATTTTGATTGGCACGTTTATTGGTTTTGGGTGTATCCAAATTTTATATGCCTGGCAGCGTTTTGTCCACGAGGAGGCCTGAATCTGCGTATATTAACGCAATGGAATTTTTTTTTTTAAAAAAAGAAAGACTCACGGTATTTTGTGATGGGGAATTCCCACTATGATTTCTGTGAGCCTTTAACGAGTTGAAAGTTTTTGTGGCTATGGTTTTGCGTGCATTCAAATGTTTTAAGTTTAGAATTATTTTGTTAATTGTAATTAACTAACAAATGATTTTTTTAAATTTTTGCAAGAGAGTGTGGATTTTTGTTTGTTTTAAGAGCTGTGTGTGTGCGCGCGCTTTTGCCTTCGTTGGTTGAAGAATTAAATTATTAATTGGTAAATTTTGAGAATTAATTTTTTTCGTGGAAAAAATAAGTTAGCTAATTGTTGTAAGAATAAGTAGATTCGGCTAGTATGGTCACGGATTACTGAATGTGTTTGGGTTTGTGTCCTGGAGTGGAAATAGTCACATCTAGCTATGTAGTTAGGTACCCGATAATTTATGGGGAGTAGAATGTGAGCCTGTGCGCCATAAATTATTTATATCGAATAAATATATCCTAAGACACCCCCGGAACCAAGTTTTGCGGCCTTCGATGACCTAGTGGAATTGGTCAGGTGGCTTGTGGGATGCCAAGTTGCGGTAGCGGCTGAGGAAGAATTCCTTGTAACCACGGTAGAGCCAGTAATGGATTCATTAGTAGATGTTGAGGGGGTGCGGTTGTTTTCCTCATGGGGCAGCCAGGGGCAGCCAGGGACAGGAGGAGATGGATATGGTGCGAGCTGAGTTTTGTCACACAGAGTCAGATGAGCAATAACAGTAACTATAAGGAATTAATAATGGTACAAAATGTGAAGATCTGTTCAAGTGAATCTGGTAATATGCAAGTAAAAAAGTAATTAGTTGGTTTCTGAATAAATAGGGTGATAAAGAACCGTCTACGCCGTGTCGCTGTGATTGGGAGAGAAGTGTAGATCATAGTATATTTAACGTGTAAAAATTAGGTGGCAAGGACGTGGCTCAGTTATGAAATTGTTTGACCCCGTGTCGTGAGGCTTTTGGAATGTGTTGTGTGTTTTTAGACCAGTGTTTGTTTTTCAGTGAATTATATGTACATTTTGTGAAGTCTCAAGTGAAGAGGCAATGAATTTTGTTTTCCCCAGGAATACTGGATTGCAGTGGTAGCTATTATCAGAAGACACTGAAGAGGTCAAAATTCACTGTTGGAGTGACGCATTGACCTTGAGTCACGGAAGCTAGTAACCAAGAATGGACAGAGGATTGTCCGGTATTCTGTTTTTTGCTAAAAAGAAAAAAATATTTGTAAAGTATGAAAAACTAGTCAAAATTTTGTTGGAAAAAATTGTAAGGAGCACGCTTTGCATACACGAAACTATAGAGGGTATTTTAGAGTAAATAGTTGAAATAAAATCCATGAATGAATCTTTTTTGATGGTTAGGTAAGGAATGTTAAATAATAATTTCAGATTATTATTTTTTTAGTGGCGGTGTATTTGGCTCAGACTTTCTGAGGTTGACCTTGGGGTCAGACGGTAGACAAAATAGGTATCGCGATTTTGATAGCCTGAGCCGAACCTGGGCATGTTAAAGTTAGAAAGCGTTTTCAGTGAGTTAAGTTTTAGTCGTCGAAGAATGCAGACGTGTTAATTTTGTGTGCAGAAACTGTTCCCCAGTGGAGTGGGATAGTAACATCACTGGCAAGTTAAAAATGTACACGTCGACATATCTAATAAAGTAGTGAGTCAAAATCGGATTTGTTGAAGTTCTCATTTTAACTCCAAACTAAAAGAACAAATAGCGATCACCCAACCGAGAGAAGAAAGAGAAGACAACTTTATTATAATCACGTCAAGACCATCAACTAAAAGATCTCCTCAGAAGAGAGCGGGGTATATAACACTTTGTTGCTCTTAATAATTTTTTTATCATCCATAACCTTGTTTTGTCATTTATTTATTTGTTTTCCCCTGTCCCTCTTACCTTCAATATGACCAGTGAGTATCAAATTTTCCAAGCCCTCTTTCCTCATTATGTACCCTAGAAATTTCAACTGTCCCTTCCTAGTGTTAATTATAAGTGTCCTTTTCATTTGCAGACGTGTTAATTTCGACGTTTGAAGATGGGACACTTGAAAATCACTAAACAAACACAATGCATTCCCATAAACACTACACAAAGAACGTTATCATCACACAAAGTTATTTTATAAAGAGTTATAAACGCTGAAAGCAAATCAGAGGACACTGGGCATTTGACAACTTACGGACCCCCCCACAAAAAAAAAGTCAAAAGTCAAAATGACGTTTATTTACTTGATATCGCTATTACTGTATACACTTTTGACTCCCTCGGCAACGTTTACTTACAAGATTATAAAAATATGTGAACCAATGATAATACGATATTTTAATATCTGTCTATATTTCTGAGATGAGGTATTATGTACATTATTCGGACTATTGTCCTCATCTTTGTCGCCATATTTATTACAACGTTTCGGCCATTGTACGCTCCGGCCTTCTTCAGGTGGTTGGAATGTCGAACTGAACCCTTTATTTCGCGAACTGGGGTAGACTGTTCTACTTCCACGTGCCATGTTTAATGGATGTTAGTTATCAGTTATCTCCTGTTAATTTTCCCTCTGAAAGTTCTCCACTGCCTTAACCGGGTATTGAACTCACACTCTTTGGGTCCTGTCACTAGATCTAACCAACGCCTTTATCCACTGTGCCATGTGTCCTTGAGGGCATAAATATGGCGACAAAGATGAGGACAATAGTCCGAGTAATGTAATTAAAATACGATATTTATTATCTACATTTTTTAAAGATTTATTATTTATCATTTTATAATTAAATTTTGAAAAGAAATCTTTTTATTTAAAAATTTCTAAAAAATAGCAAAATTATCAAAGCAACATTTATTATTTGCTACTTTATAAATAATTATGAAAACAATTTTTTTTTATTCATTATTTTATTAAAAATATCATGAACTATACAACAACTATTTCATTACAGCTGGTTCACAGGAATCTGATAAATTTAATATATTACTTGTTAATTCTCAAGAAGAAAGAAAATGCATAAATCCACTTTCATATGTTTGGGTTTTATTAAAATTCTAATCATTGCTTTTTAAAACAATAAACATTGCCGAGGGTGTCAAGGGTGTATATAATAGCGGTGTCAAAGGAACAATCGTCCTTTTGACAGATCGATTTTTTTTTTCGGGCACGAAGGTTACATATTGCTGGACAATTCATGTTCAAATTATCCTCGAAAACCAGAGAAATGGTATGAAACAAAGAAAGAAAATCCTTAAACAAAGAATTGTTTTTGGTCTTCAACCAAAAGTGGATAAAGAAACTATTGCCCAAATACTTTTAATATATGTGTGTGTGTGTATGTATATGTATACGTGCATATGTGTGCATGTATGTACAGTGGAAGAACCATTATGCGTTTTTCATCCCACTATGTGACTGTGTGTGTAACGGAGGAATATATATGTATGTGTGTGTGATATTATGTATAGTGCGAATATACGTCTTTGCATGTGAGTATAACAGAAGCATACACAAGTTCTTACATACAGTTCCACTAGGCTATGCGCGTTCTATTTATATATATATATATATATATATATATATATATATATATATATATATATATATATATATATATATATATATATATATGAGTGTGCGTGCGTGCGTGCGTGTGTGTGTGTGTCCGTCATTTCTCTGCGTGTGTCGAGGTTGGGTGGGTAGCAAGCAATCGGCCTTATGTTTGAGTTTATTGCTATGCCGAATAAAGAGATTAGCACTTAGGATGTTGGGACAATATTCAGAGGAGTTCAACATTTTGGCGGGAATGGGGTTGAGGGTGAGGGTAGTTTGGCAAATGGACCAGCTGCCAGCAAAGAAGAAATAGCCCCGAAGGCACATTATATGCGCGGAAATTGTACAACTGCTCTCAAAAAAACCTTCCCCTCTTCCACCACGACCACCGCCTCCTGATGAGATTCTTTTCTTCTTGTCAAAGAAATAATCAATAGCCTTCTAATCGTCTCAAGTGTTAACTTATCAAGACAGCGCCATATTTAATACTCTGTATTTTTACGATTTTTTTCATATTATTTCTGACATAAATTATCACCATTAACCTTACCATTATTATTATTATTATTATTATTATTATTATTATTATGTTTGATATGAGTTCGAGCATGTAGACAAATCGTATCAGTACAAACCAGTGACTGTTATAAAAAAAAGCCAATGTTTAATCTCCGCCCCCCCCCCGTAAAAAAACGGTGTTTCAAAGGGACAGTTATTCCATTGACACCGCTGTTACTTTTTATACTTGTTTCTCCCTCGGCAATGTTTATTTATAAGATTATAAGAATATTTGAACTAAGCATGATGTGAGATTTATTATTTACCTTTAAATTTACCTTTAATTTTTTTTAATCAAAAGTTTTTAAAAACTGACAAAATTATCAAAATATCTAAGAGACAGATTTACTCTCAACCCATTTTAGTGAATTTATGCGTAGAGAGAAATTGAAAAAATCTCTGGAAAATGGATGATTTCAAAAAAATATAATTAGTTACTAATGAATTTATGTCCTCATTAAAACAGAAAAAATTGAATCCAGTACTCATCAAAATAAGAGTTATAAACATTTACGATCTTCTCAGAAGGTTTGTTCATTTTAAAAATATTACTGATTTTATTCGGGGGTGGGGGCGTTTAGAAGGTTGATTTATTAGAAATAAATCGACCCTCGCCTCCCCCGCGTGCGCAAAAAAAAAAAAAAAATAAAAAAATAAAATAAAATAAAATATTTTGAATTGAGTACTCATTGTTGTGTTTATTTAAATTTTCTTGTCCAGAGACATTTTTATAAATTTATGAATAAAAAAAAAAAATTTCTTTATAAAATGGTAAATAATAAATATTTCATTATAGTTGGTCGACATATTTTCCTAATCTTGTAAATATAAAATGATTCTTGTAACCCCCCCAAAAAAAAACAAACAAACAAACAAACAAAAAACAATCTAATTCAATTCTCAAGAAAATGTATAAGTCCATTTACATTTGTTTGGGTTTTATTAAAATTCTAATCATCACTTTTTAAAACAATAAACTTTGTCAAAAGTGTATAGAGTAATATTGATGTCAAGGGAAGAACCGTTCTTTTGACTAGGGTCAGAGCAAGATTCTCATGTCCCACCCCCAATCTACGATACGCACCCCCTAATCTATGATAGCCCCCTAATCTATGATACGCCCCCACACACTACTGCATATCAATTTTCATAAGGTAGTATTCATATAAAATAAAAAAATGTTATTGTAACCTAATTAATACCGACCCATTGCATTGAAGAAGATTGGTGAGTGGATGCCAACATCGGCATGATAGTAGTCGCGAGGTCTGGGTAATTTTTGTCCTTAGCACATATGTACGTGTATGGGCAGCGAACCTTAAGCCGATGACATGTCTACTCTCGGTACATGAGAATAGAGAGGAAATGAACTCTTGTATATAAGCTATGTAACAAATATATTTGGTACTGTGTGTCAATCCAAGATACTCGCATTTAAAATATGTCCCATGATCATGGGACACATTGTATATTTAAACTAATGTAGTCAATACAGGAGAATAGTTAAGTTTACCAGTACAGAAACAGAAATTAAACCACCAATCACATAATAAAGAAATGCAATACATTAAATTCGGAGAACAAAAATAGGCATGACTAAATAGAGATAGGTGATCTTCTAAAATTGTTCAAGAGGGTGGGTTTTATGTCGATAAACCAATGCGATAGGCAGGTATCAAAAATTGTGCGAGAAGAGACCTGTACAAAATACGATGTATGTGACCCACTTGTTTATCCAGTGTGGCCCACGTGGAATTTTCCTCACTTAGAATGATGGCCTAAGAAATGTTTTTAGTCAGGAGAAATAAACTACATCCAATTTCAAAATTTAATCCCTATTCAACATAAACAAACAGTATTTGGAACTAGTATGGAGTAGGTCCTACCTTTGCTAGTTTCAGTGCTTGTATTCGATTTTTCATGGATTTGATCAAGTTATCAACAATCGTCTGATCCATATTTTGCCACTCCTTTAGCAATGTTACTTTAAGTGTTGCCACTGACGTGATTTTGGTTGCACGCTCTTGAAATATTCGATCAAGATGCTCCCAAACGTGCTCGATTCATTTCAGGATTTGTGGCTACCTGTGGCTGTGATTCCCTCCAAGACTTTGCTACTTTGCTCGTATGACATGGCGCTTCATGTTCTTGAAAAAGGTAGACATTCTTGTCAATCTGATTGGTTTCAAATAATGGGAGTAGTCCTTTCTCTAATATTTGACAGTATTTTGAACCATTCAACCGCTCGTCAACAAGAATCAGCTCAGATTTCCCTCCAAACCAGAAAGCACCCCACATCATTACTCCAATCCCTCCATGTTTCACGGTGGCCTGCAGACATTCAGTGTTCCAAGTCTTATTCTTCTGATTTCTCCAAACATAAACCAATCTCGAATAAGAATAAGAATATTGGAAGAATTTACTTTCATCTGATCAAGTTACAGACTGCCAAAATTCATAATCTTTGCTCTCGAATTCTTTCACCCAGTCCATACTCCTGTTCCTGTTAACCTCTGAAATCAAGGGCTTCTTTCTTGCAACTCTTCTTTGTTAGCCTAGTTCTTTTAGAGTCTTTCTCGTCGCATATGGCGACATTTCCATGCTGTTGGCGACATCTTTGACGCTCTGACGGCGGTTTCTGATGACTTCCTTATTCGGCGCCCTTTTTGTTCGCTCAGACACGATGCTTGGTCTTCCTGAACGTTGTTCCACACAACAATGGCCGTCTTCATTAAATTTCTTGACAATATTATTAACCGTTTGATGATTAACCTGGAAAAAAGTAGCAATTTCTCTATTTGACTAGCCACACTGATGCCATCGTATTATTTGCCCGCATTGAAATTCACCTCACTTCCACGAACTTTCATTGCAAGATATAAGTCAACTATTGTTCATAGATGAGAGTAGTTTGATACTAACATGGTATTGCCTGAAAAAAAAAGAGACGTTATTAAACAAGCCAAAATTGCTGTAATCAAGGGTGGCTAAAAACTTATCATAGCCAACTGTATTTGACACATTTGACTATCCAGTGTGGCCCACGTGGGATTTTCAAAATATCTTTTTTGTGTTCATCAGATTAATTTCGACGATTGGTCGCGTACGAAAAATTCAGTTTGTGAATTTATTCAATCAATATTTCGCCATCTTTGTATCTAATTAATACTTTTAACTATTTAAAGAAAGAGAAAATATCGTTAGCCCCCTCTTTTTCTCTCTATCTGTTTCTGTCTCATTCGTATTTTACTCAATAAATTTACTTCAGAGCCCCTGGTTAATTTTCGGAGTTTAATGTAACTCTTCATATTTTTAATTGTGCAGGTCTGTGCCAAAGTCTAAAAAAAGTAACTGAGACTGAAATTTAAACGAACCACGCCATGTATTTTTCAGTGCGCTCACTTCGCTACCGAATATGACACAAGGTCAGTTTAAAGTGGGTTTAACGACAATACCGTGGAAAACTTGCCGATGGTGATTTTCTAAGCGTAGCTTAGATGTGGCACAAGGTCGAAAGTATGAGACACCCAGTGAGGATCAAACTCAATACTCAGTCGTAATTGTTCTAGCGAGACAAGCTTGCACCCAGTGAGGATCGAACTCACTAGGCCGTCGTAATTGTTCTAGCGATGTTGGGGTAGAGAGAAAAACCGTCAGTTGGAGAGACGCCTTGCTCTAACAGGTAACAGAAATAGATTCAAAAACAGGATAATATCTACATAGTGTACAGAACTAGAATAGTTGGGAGACATGCAGATGTGAGTTTTACTCATGATTTCTGGTTCACTTGAAAGTCCTTTAACCCCCCAAAAAAACTGGAAATCAGAAGAAAACTTTTTTAATATACTACTGTTAACCTAATACAAGGCCCAAGAGTAACGCAAGGAAGAGCGTTATTAATAGGATTGTTGTAAGGTCGTACAGGGCGGGAGCAAGAGGTGCATATTATATGTAGGATTGATAACGGTTGACTCTAGACTTGAAGAGGTTAGGATTGTAGTGATTCCATCCTCCCGGGAGTCCGTTCTAAAAGGCAACAGTTCTGAAAGAAGATAAGTTTCCAGACTTCAGCCTTAATCTAGAAATACTAAGGCAACATTAAGGAGACATTCTACCACTTGATCTCGAACGAAAACTAGAATACATGTGAAAAATTCAACGACTATAACTACTACTACTACTACTAGTAGTAATAGTATTAATAATAATAATAATAATGATAATAATGATGACGATGATGATGATGATGAAATACAAGCAAAACGTAAGTAATTTTTAACAATAATGCCAACAAGAGTTTTGTCGTGGAAGGTGCAGTTGTCACCCTAGGACAACTACTAACATTACTACTACTGCTGCTACTACTACTACAACTAGTAGTAGAAGTTGTCATGAAAAGGAGGAGGTGTGGAGTCACGATGGAAGAATAAAACAAACTCAATCATAAACCTCTTTTCTTATTGTATTTTGCCCTTTCTTTCACCCCGAAACACATCGGACCCTCAACCGCCCCTTAATAAGCACATGTATATCAGTCAGGTCATATATTCTGCGCATTGTCCTCAAAATTAAGGTGGGTCAATCCTTTGTAACGCTATTATGAGCAATTCCCCATCCGATTAACTGGACCCAGTGGGTTTCTTTATTTTTAACACAAATTGATAGGTTATTTTCAGAAGGCTGGTGGATGGGCTAAATAGTTACGCTTTATCCATTGTTTCCACTGGCGCCAAAGATCAGTGTTCAGGCCGAGGTAAATAGATGCCTATATATATATATATATATATATATGGGGGGGGGGAGGGAAACAGTATGTAAATATTGATATATCAAGAAATAATTTTAGGGAAATCTATGACAAAGAGGAAATGGTTTTCGTGTGACGCGTTTCGTTCTTTATGAATTCATCAGACTAAAGTTGTTTACGTTGATGTGACTACATATGCGCATGAAGGAGAGGGGACGTTGAGAGTTATAAATTAAATTTTTTTTTGACTGATCTTCAAATACGGACAGCGCGGAGTTGTTTTTTTTTTTTAGTCTTGTCAGGCTGTCGGGGTTGTTTCCGTGGCTCGAAAAGCGATGGAAAAAAAAGGGATGCAGGTTCGATTCCTGTCAGGGGGTGGGGCACAGTTTTTCTTTGGTAAGACTTCTCTATTTAGGCCGTTTGTTATTAATTTCAAAGTTTAATCAAATAAAAAAAAAAGAAACAGTGACAGTAACTAAAACATGTATACCCACTAAAAATAATGTTTATGGTAAAAAGAAATAAAACAGCTAACAAAACGTTGGTCCTTAACTCCGTCGGATCGCCACAGGTCAGGGCGGGGGTGATGGCATCGTGCTTGTTGGAATTTTGGTTGTACTTCACAATTTCAAAATCTATCTATCTATCTATCTATCTATCTATCTATCTATCTATCTATCTCAGCCTGTTCATTATCTATCTATCTATCTATCTATCTATCTATCTATCTATCTATCTATCTATCTATCTAAGCCTGTTCATTATCTATCTATCTATCTATCTATCTATCTATCTATCTATCTATCTATCTATCTAATACTAAAAGTCTGTGATTGCTTTTGTAGTGCGTGCGTCCGTCCGGCGCATAATGATTTACGAGTTCTTTATACAGTATTTTTCTTTTAATATTTTTAAGTTAAAGACAAACACAAAGAGATGCCGCTTTGCCGTTCTTCTAGTTGTCTGTCGAAATTTATATTTCAGCTCTCTTTAAACAAACAATATTTTAAATATTTAAAAAATATGTTTACGTTAATCATATTTAAAAAAATATTTTAAGTGAACAAGATTTAAAAATACGTGTTGTTTATACAGTATGTATTTTTATTTTCACTTTCTTTTAAATATTTAAAAATATTTTTGGCATATTAAAAAATATTTTTAAGTTAATCTGATTCAAAGTTTATCGCGGAAGTTGTATTCTTATTAAATGTTGTAAACAATTAGTAAAACATTAAATATTAACTTGTGAACCAGACAAAGGATGACACGAACGAATTGAAATATTCAACTGAATGATAATAAAATTAACATTCATTTGAATGGTATGTTGAAATCAACTTCAGTGTTTAATAACCTGAACCGTCAGTGCCCCAACTGGTCACGGATAGTCTAGTTTTTATATAACAATATGTAATGCAGGCTTCTTGCCACGACAACATGACTATATGTTATGGGGTCCACCCTTTTCAGATATAATGGCCACAGTCAGGCAGAGAAGAGGAGTCGTACAAGAGTCGTACATGAGTCGTACCAGAGTCGTAGGGTTGTCGGATGGAGTGAAGTAACCTCTTGTAGAAGTCAGTTACAAGCACGTAGACTCTAAGGAAGTCCTACTTCGAGACTGTATATATCTATCTGTATTTGCTACTAACCGTGTTCCTGGATTTTACTAACAGCATTACCTTTTGTATTTTGCGTAAATACATTTAATTTCTTAGCTTAAATACTTGCGTTTGTCATTTATTGGATACCTATTTTTCACGCGGGATCCACAACACTATAGAAGTTGTCAGAGAAATCCACTAATATCTAAGAAGCATGGAGAAGCCAGTTCAAACCAACCAAGTGAAACTATGATCGTCACTCTCAAGAACGACTGATTAATATGAGTCCTCCCCACCGCAATTTGTATTTATCCATTAATAAGAGTTACAGGGGACAAAAGCTTGGCTCCCCATGTCCTGTAGAGACCCAGTATAGAGAAGAAGAAGATAGATTTATTTAAGGGGGAATGATCTATTGACATGTCTCCAATTTGTATTTAGAAAATTGAGATGTAGTAGAGTGGAGGCCTGTATTGTAAATTCGAGGGGCCTCTTATCATAGATTCGGTGGGGGTCCACAAAGTCCTTGTACCGGCCCTGCTTGCCACCACAACATGAAGTTGCCAGTAAAATCCAGGAAGACCTAAAAAGATCGAAGAAGTTAGTCCAAAGACAACTATGTGTAATGACAAAAGTAACCATGAGTAGGCTTTAAGAAAGCTTTAGTCAAGTGAGGCTCGTGTATAGTGTCCTTTTATAGTCCCAGTAAACAGAAATAGTTATCTCAAAGAGGAGAGTATTAAAACAAGGGGAGACCACTCCTTATTATCCATAAGACTCTGATCGTCACTATCAAGAACAATTGTGATTAATTAGAGTCGTCCTTACTGCATGATGTCACATTTGTTACTGTTGCCAAAATCCGTTCTTGTGTTTATCAAATCCCGAGTTGAACGCCATTTCACTACCGTTTACATCGTCACATTTAGTTATGGTTAAGAAGAGTAAATTCGACCAAGTTGTAAACTAGCGAAAACACACTCATCGCTTCACGCTCACTTTGCTATATTTGTTGCTTTATACCAGGAAAGAGAGAATCGCATGAGTTCAAATCATTTTTCATTACAGCTTCTTATAAAGTCAGAATATTTAAACTTACGAACTGTTTATTTTTGGAGTTGATTCCTGGTAACTAAGAACGTAGAGACGGGGAAGCTGCTTTATATTAATTTGTTTATATAGAATCCGACATCTGTAATCCGGCATACCGTGATCCAGCAACACTCAAGGTTTGGCATTAGTCCTTGAAGCGGCTACGAGGGTAGCGCCACAGTTTATTTACTACTTTCCGCAGTAGTCGACAGTAACGAAATGTTTTAGTGATACGGACTTGCTCATTTCTTATATATAGCTGCGTATTTATCCATTCAAGATGCAACCCAAGATAGCAGGAGTTGCATGAAGCAATAAATGTTAGACATTTTCATGACGGTTGTCCTCGAGCATAGAATCCAGAGGATGGCAGTGAATATTTCGGAGACAGTAGGAAAGCGTAGTGCAGGTTCGCAGTGGATATCGCAGCAAAGTAGCAGAGCGTAGTTCTTCCGTTTGTCATGTTCGCCGGACAAGTTGCCTCTGGTCATTCTGGTAGGATAAACAAAGATGACCGCCTTTATACACGACGGATACAGTGTTTTGCGGCTCCTGATTGGTTAATCTTCTATTGGTAGACTATAAAGGGAAATAAGTCATTCTGACTCGCTCACTAGTTACATACGGTATATACCCAAAAAAACCGTAACAATAAAAACCTTGTTTCAAAGCATTAATTTTAAGTTTTATTTCCTGTTTTAAGCTCTGTTCTAACAGCCATATATATGTGGAACGAGCTGGAAAGACTATATATACAAGGGTCTTTTTTTGGAGGTCTTTTCTGTCATCAGGCATGTTCTATGGTGTTAGCAGTGGACAGGTACCAATGATGCCGGATTAACGAGAATGAACGGTATTTATATCGATATACATGATTCTTGTGGTCTACCTCGTGAGATAGTTTCCCATTTCCGGCTTACGGCAATATCACGTTGAAACACCAGTTCCCGTATGATCATTAAAGTTAAGCAACTTTGAGCCTGGTCAGTATTTAGATGGGTGACCGCTTTGGAATATCAGTTATTGTAAGTTTGGATGTGTAGGTGGCATAACAGATAATGGCTTGAAATTGTTAATTGGAGATCTGAGCTCCAATTCCCGTTGGGTTTGTTATATTCACTTACGTGCAAATAACATTGGGAAAGATAGGACTTCATCTCTTTACCACCTCAGCTATTAGTTCATTAGTAAGACTTGCATCACTAAACCATTATTATATAAAAAAGAAAAAAAATTCTTAGGATCTAAAAATATTTTCTGGTTTTAAATAACTTGCATACTGTGTTGATAAGCTGTAGAAAAAGGAACCAATCAATCAAATTCTTATTTCCCGTCAGCGCCGATGATCAGTGTTCGAGCCTAGTTAAACAAAAAAAACAAAAACAAAAAAAAGAAAAAACAAACAAACAAAAAAAGTTGTGGAGCAAGCTAAGTGAATAATAATCCAACCTTTAGAAAGAGAGCTATTTATGGTGCCATGGAGCATCTCATTGTGCTAAAGTGGGATAGTCTATTGCTTGGCTGCTGGTACCTGAGTGGAGGTATTTATATAGAAATACCAGCTTGATTCATCAGTTAGTTTGCAGGGTTTGTATTAAGTTACAACCTGCTTTATTTTTGTCTGCCAGCTGGACGCTAGCTGGGACCTTTACGCCGGTAAGCGCTGTTTATTATTGTTATTCTACATCCCCCCCCATCGCGTGTGGGTAGTGGCCTTTGGGGAGGGATGAGTTCCTTTAAACCTGGCTGGTTGTGCGGAAGGTAGTCTGGACAATGCCCGAGGGGTTTTTGTCCGTGTTATTGTAGACCACTGAGCAGTGTTCGATGTTATTCCAGCGTTGAATGTTTGTGGCACTGGTGTAGGGGTCTCAGGTAAGGCACTAGGTCTGGGAACTGGACGCTAGCTGGGACCTTTACGCCGGTAAGTGCTGTTTATTATTGTTATTCTACACAACCTAACATTTCCGAATACTGATTTTTAAAATGGACAAGCTCTTTCCGCTGGGAAAATTACCTTAAGAAAATCTTCCAAGTCTAGTTTCAACCCCATCTTAGTTTGTGTTTTGTTCAACTGAGATTAGCCAAAACAAGACACCTTTCTGTGAACATTGATTAATGAGGTCATCTTGCAATGTAGAAATATAATTAACTGAACCCAACACTCACCACGTGACCAGCGGTTGTCACCCTGTGCTAGGCTAACTTTGTAAATCTCTGTTTTACGAGATTAGTTTAACTATTGTAGACGCGATGAGACACTTATGCACATTGAAATGGGAATATTGCCAACAATTCGTAATGGTATATTTGTTTAATATTATGAAAATCATAGAAATGTCTTCGAAGTTTACTGCCATAGTAAATGTGTTTGGCTATAAAAGCTATATTTCAAATAGCCTGACATGGTGTGTCCTATAATGCAGGTGCGTCTTATACGCCAAAGAATACTATACTCATACAATAAAGTGCTTACAGTTCAGCCTATGACTATTAATAACGAAAATACAGCCTAACATGCAAATTACAAATTGGAGATACCGAAATCAGACAAGTGCAATAATTTAGATATCTGGGAAGCGTATTAACAGAGGACGGAAAATGTGACACTGAAATCCGAAGGCTCAATGGGATAGAGAAAGATGCCTATCAAAAGCTAAGCAATGTATTAAGAAACAAGAACATTTTGTTAGAAACTAGGAAAAGAGTACTGAGCTGTTATGTAATATGAGTCCTCCTATATGGTTGTGAATACCAGACAATTTCCTCACAGATACAGAAAAAACTTGACGTAATAGAAATGTGATTCTATCGAAAGATGCTGAGGATACCATGGATTGAACATGTATGCAAAGACGAAATTCTAGAGGAAATGGCAGCAAAAAGGATGCTTACACTTAAGATCAGATAGCTGAAATTTTGGGGGCACATAATGAGGAAAGAGGGCATGGAAAATTTGATACACACAGGCCAGATTGAAGGTAAGAGAAACAGAAGAAAGTAACGCATAATCTACCTGGCGAGCTTGAGTGAATAGATGGCCCAGCAGGATTTCGGAGATATACCAAAAAGACAAAAGTTATTAAGAGCTACAAATGGCAGGGAATTGTAGAGAGCCATGATCGCCAACGACCTGAAGGGATACGGCAGATAGCAGAAGAAGCAAAATATAAAACTAATATGATGTGTAACATGCCCGTGTCTCAAAGATGGAGAAAAGGATGTTTATTGAATTGAGAAAAAAAGCAAGATGTGTAAAATGATAGACGAATGAATCATAAAAAAAAAATCCCAGTAACTTTTGTGTCCGTTTGTCGCCAGTCGGCACCGCCGGTTTTCAGACATGTTTTATGTCGTTGTCCTGTCGGAGAAAAGCGGCTTTTAGATAAACGTCACTGCATTTTTATAAGCGAGCGAGCAAATATCCTTCGCGTCCGTTTCCTTAGTAAATGGTCATAAAATAGGGATTTCTGAAATAACAGTTTCTAACCATTTTCGATACTCATGCTCGCTGTGTCGTCAAACTTTACTATCTTCCTTTCCTTCTATTTCTTCTCGTTTTTCTCTATTTTAGTTTTTTTCCTTTGTTTTCTTTTCTTTCGTTTCCAAATTTAATTTCACTTTTTGATTTTATTTTCTTGAAATTTTAAAAAAAATTCTTTGTGCCTAAATTATTTCTGAATTTATTGATTGGCTCTTTTTTATTTCTCGTTTTTATTCAGTTTCTTTATTTTTTTATTTCACTAGAATTATTTTCAACACGCTCGGCTAATACGTGTTAAATTTCTCGCAGTATTTATTATTGTTGAAGTTATCGCTAACATTTTTATCGAGATTTACAAACTCTACGTTTCGTTCAATTTCGCAAAACAATCGATGAAATTCGATTAAGCTGATTTATTTGGAAAAATACTTTGACAAAAACCCTACTTCGCGATTTAATAATTTATTCGATTTAATTTAATTTTATAGGACTTCAAGGTAAACAATATTTTTTTAAGAAAATTTCTTTTTTTCTTTTTTAACAGTGAAGAATAAATTCTTAGGATTTCTTACTCTTGAGTATGCAACATACAACTGGCCATGCGTAAATATTTCTTTCTGGAGCCAAGTTCTAACTTTTTGAAGCGTTTGGCTTTGTGATTTGTTTATAGTTCTCGTAAAAGCAGAGCGAACTGGAAACTAGATTCTTGTATTTAAAAACTTAAAGAAAAGATATGCAATAAAACAATATAGCATTTTTATTAAATATGTATTTGTTATTTTAATTATTGAATCGTTTTTAAAATAGTATTTTTGTATGTTAAATAAGAAAAAATTTTCCTGTAAAATTTTGCTAATCCGTTTTTCTGAAATCGTTTTCAAAACTTTACCGTTCTTGTTCTCTTCATACATTTGCCTTTAGGCGCATTGTTTTTTTAATCCTTTCGCTTCAAGCAAGACGATAAAGCCACTAAGAAACAAGAGGTTACTTTTGGTTGAAATGAAATGAGAAGTCTTTCAAAGAAGGAACCGGAAACCCAGTCCTAAAGAGGAAACCATGGATAAACCTCTACTCCTCTTCAAAAGATGAGGAAGGAATGCAAACCGGGCGATAGGCGAATCTATCTATTCCTATTTAAATAAACGTATCCGCGTTTTATTTTTTTGAAACCATTTGTATGTCTTTTAGCCGATATTTTGTTAATTTTTCCACATTTTCTGTATGACAGGAGAGAAAAAAATAAGCCGAGTAAATAATTTACCTCGTCGTGGAACAAAGGCTAGCAAGCTGGATTTCAAACGATTCCAAAGTTGAAAGCAAATGAGAGAAAAAAGTACGACGCATATTCCTTAAACAGGATAACAATACACACTTGAAGAAGGCTGGAGAATGTATCAGCCCAAAATATGTTAATGATAACAAAGGTGAAGGCAATAGTCTGGATGATATACAGAATAATACCTTCAGGTAATTAGCGATATTCTATAATGATAGTCGTGTGTTGAGGGTGTAGAGAGTAATGTGATTTCTGTTTGGTCTCTGGCATCTTAATTTATCAAATTGTGCACATTTTCTAAAACAAAAACAAAAAAAAATACAAAACAAAACAATCTTTATGAAATGTGATCAAGGAGGATGGAGATATATAAATAAAAGTCGATTGATGTATATCTTTCATGTACTAATATAAAAAATCAAATCACCGCAAGCAAGGCAATAATGCCACTAAGACGCAAAAATTACTAGGAGTGAAAGAGAATGAAAAAACTTCAGAAAGGAACGGAAACCTAATCCTAAACAGGAAACAACTGATAAATTTCTACTCCTCATCAAAAGACCTGGGAGATGTGAGGGCCGCGCGATAGTAAAGACCTATCTATTCCGATCAGGAAAAAAAATTAATAGTAAATATAATTTAAAATTTTAGGCGGAGACGTTAGAAGTATCGAGTTAAAGTAGATGTTAGAAGGAAACGGAAATCCAATCCCAAACATAAAACAAATGATAAACCTATACTCCTGTTCAAAAGACCAGGATGAGTGTGAACCAGACGATCAGATAGGCTACCAAGTGAAAAGGATATCAGTTCAAATTTTGTCTTATTTAGTTACATTTATAGAATTAAATATGACAACTACTTGAGCATCGTCATAAAATACAAGAAAATAGAATGAACGAGAACCTAAATATCAATAATGAAAATCTTTCACCTATTAAATTCGAAGAATGTAAAATATATTTGGTTGCCATATCGTACATTATTAACAAAAGATTTTTAATAAAATATTACCATTTTAGCGAGGTTATTCCTCATTTGCTTACTCAGACATTTTGGCCTTGTGTTCAGATTAAGCAAAGCTAAGTAACAATAGATGCAGGTATAGTAACGGCGCCATAGCAATTTCCCTGACTGTCATTCAAATAATCACCTCAGCAGAAATCCACACGGAAGATCCGTGGGGGCCAAAATTACAGCTACAGGTAACTATTCCTGCAGAATAATGAAATTTGCAATTCCGCTGAAAGGTCGGTGAAGCTCATTAGCATTAATTTGCTTCAGAAATGAAAACTCATAATTCAGTCTGAGAAATTTGCTAGAAAGTGGGTGTACTGTCGTTGGTTCTACCTAACATTTAGACCAAGTAACTCGGTTGATAAGAGAGGCTCCAAGTATACTTTGCTTTTTTTCCTACTCATTCGGCATCTGGTCAAAGACTTCCTTCCTTTCTTCTCCTTTGCGCGATTAAAACAAAGTAAGAACGCGAGAGATGCGTGCTTAAATGGCTGAGTGGAAGCAAGACGGAAGGAGAATAATAGAATGGAATGTTCTTTCGGTGCGCATGCGTATGACGTAAAGAAGTAAATTATGTAACCATGAACATATCAGCATGTTAGACGGATGCTTAAAGTAGACGGCGTACAATAAGAGGAAAAAAAATACGGCTGGTAGGAAATAGGTAAATATATAGAGGTTTACATGGCTTAACTTAGGCAGGTACAAGAATAAAGGGATGAACATTATAAAGTGACTCATAAAATAATTATAGATTAATTGTTTGTAGGATAGATTCACAAAGGATTGTATTACGGTTGGAAAATCATTTACAAATACTGAAATTATCTATCTATCTATTCCAGTCAGTTCATATCTATCTATCTATCTATCTATCTATCTATCTATCTATCTATCTATCTATCTATCCCAGTCTGTCTGTCTATCTATCTATCTATCTATCTATCTATCTGTATCTGTATATATTTCCGAGATGAGGTATTATGTAGATAGATAGATAGATTGTTCGGAGTATCGCCTTCATCTTTGTTGCCATATGTATCACAACGTTTCGGCCGTTGTATGCTCCGATACGGCGATAGTCCGAACAATGTAAATGATCTATCTATCTATCTATCTATCTATCTATCTATCTATCTATCTATCTATCTCAGTCTATCAATATCTATCTACATAAGAACCAAAAGAGTCCTTGCCGGTTTTTTATTCATTAGAAAATTAAATATATACAGAAAATTTGACATACCGTTAATCATCAACGTAATCCTCATCGGCATCCAGAACCTTTTGCTAGCGTGCTTTCTACTGCGCTATACCGTGATGGTAAAAATTAGGTGTCTTGGATTGAAAGAGGTCTGAGACTGCCTGCCGCAAGTATGCCTCATTTGCGAAGGATTTCACACGAAGGCGGTTGTCCAGTAATGTATAATGTTGTAATCTGTTGGGGCAAGGTCCGAAGAGTAAGGTGACTCTAGTCAAGTCGCCGTATGGTACCATTGGTCAACCCCGCCAACGACCTGCTTTGACACCAACAAGTTTTCTCGCCACTGCTCGCCCTAGGACAGATGTGTGTACTCATTTGCGTGTCAGTGATCACTTCTTGACACACGACGTAAAAAATGGCAACGGCATTTTAAGTTAACTTCTATCTATCTATCTATCTATCTATCTATCTATCTATCTATCTATCTCATTCTGTTCATATCTATCTATCTATCTATCTATCTATCTATCTATCTCATTCTGTTCATATCTATCTATCTATCTATCTATGTATCTCATTCTGTTCATATCTATCTATCTATCTATCTATCTATCTATCTATCTATCTATCTATCTATCTATCTATCTATCTCATTCTGTTCATATCTATCTATCTGTCTGTCTGTCTATCTATCTATCTATCTATCTATCTCATTCTGTTCATATCTATCTATCTATCTCATTCTGATCGTTTACTGATATATATGATGTATAACTTCGTCTGATACAAGGTCAGACTTTGTTTCATCTAGTGAGAATAGAACTTATTATAGTAGTAATGGCATGTTTAACTAAAATACCTATGTCTATGTCTCTTTGTCTCATATGAACTCTCTGAGTTATCTCCCATCAACGAAAGCTACACTAGCTTGAATACCACATTCAACGTTTCAATGCTCAACAGGAACATGGACTGGAATTATTTGTTTAACAAAAAAGAATAACATATGGGAAACAATATATAAATTTTGATATATCAAGAATAACTTCAGGAAAACCCAATACAAAGTGGAAAAACTTTAGGGCTTCATCGGACTAAACAAGACGCGTCACACGAAAACTTTTCAACTTTGTAATAGATTTTCCTAATATATATATATATATATATATATATATATATATATATATATATATACCGAGTGTAACAGTGAAATTGTCCAAATCGTGTAACAGCATAATTGTTTATCCCACAGAATTTTTAATATATAAAAAACCCCACTAAACTAATTATTTTTTTTTCAGTTTTTCAGATAAAACGTTTAGCCATCTTGACACCATTTGTCGTAAGAATCACAAAAAAACCCATTGAATTATTCAGCAAGAAAGAGAACAAATTAAAATCATTTTGTGTCAACCTCACTGTCAATGGTGAGAGGAAAAAGATCATTCAGGTCTTCAGTAATTGTACCAACATTCATACTCTAGCTTCCATCTTCAAAGTTCATTCAAGTGCCATCAAGAGAACGGTGAATAATTTAAAAAATAAGGGAACAGCAGAGAAGAAAACTGGATTAGGAGACCACAACAGAAAGAGGGTTCGTCATTTCAGCTTAGGGCTAAAGAGATTAATTAGAATTGAACTGAGTCCATAAGACGTTTGACATGTGAGAAAGGAGTTTCAGCTCTGACCGTCGAAAGAGCAGTGAAAAAAGACTTGAAAAGGTGATCATACGTGAAACCTGTGAGACAATTTTACGCCAGAACAGAAAGTTAGAAGGTTAGAGAGGGCAAAGAAAATCTTGAATAAGTTGGAAAATGATTCTGGAATACTATATATATATATATATATATATATATATATATATATATATATATATATTTGTTTGAACATTATTTCAATCCTTTATGAGCTTCCTATCCGTACCTATGATTAATTAATGATGAACATGTCATTTTTGTTTATGATCGATTTAATCACGATTCTTCTGTTAAGCTTGGAGAGTAATTAGACAGTCTTATTGCTCAAAGTAGAGTCCAATAATGTAAAAAATATCCTCGGAGAATTCAAATAAGATATCTTTCATCATTTCTAAGATACAACGGTTCAACTCTTAATCTAACAAATGGATAATTTTGCTTTTACACGATTTGGACAATTTTGTTGTTACACCCGGTATATATATATATATATATATATATATATATATATTTATTAAAGACATTTTTATTTATGTTTAACGTTGTTATTTTTATAGATACAAGTATTTAAGCAAATGCTCTGTTTATGATAAACAGTATTAAATAACATTTACCGGCCTGAATGTCCGAGAAATTTTCATAGAAAATATTCGTTCATAGACAGGATTCGAACCTGCATCCTATACGGAACCGTCATATACGCTGACGTGCCTTAACCACTCGGCCACCATGAACCTTATGGTAGACAAGGTCGAATTTACTGTTATAAACTACAATCTTCCATGAATCTCGTACATTCATAACTGCTCTGGCGTATCGAATGTAAACAAATGACGTCATATGTTAAGAAATGGACGAGGTCCGACAATTTATTTATTAAAAATATTCGTTCATAGACAGGATTCGAACCTGCATCCTATACGGAACCGTCATATACGCTGACGTGCCTTAACCACTCGGCCACCATGAACCTTATGGTAGACATTCAGGCCGGTAAATGTTATTTAATACTGTTTATCATAAACAGAGCATTTGCTTAAATACTTGTATCTATAAAAATAACAACGTTAAACATAAATAAAAATGTCTTTAATAAATAAATTGTCGGACCTCGTCCATTTCTTAACATATGACGTCATTTGTTTACATTCGATACGCCAGAGCAGTTATGAATGTACGAGATTCATGGAAGATTGTAGTTTATAACAGTAAATTCGACCTTGTCTACCATAAGGTTCATGGTGGCCGAGTGGTTAAGGCACGTCAGCGTATATGACGGTTCCGTATAGGATGCAGGTTCGAATCCTGTCTATGAACGAATATTTTCTATGAAAATTTCTCGGACATTCAGGCCGGTAAATGTTATTTAATACTGTTTATCATAAACAGAGCATTTGCTTAAATACTTGTATCTATAAAAATAACAACGTTAAACATAAATAAAAATGTCTTTAATAAATAAATTGTCGGACCTCGTCCATTTCTTAACATATATATATATATATATATATATGATTACTGTGAGTAAAGTTTGTCACTTAGCTGATTGATGTTACCTTCAGCCTCCAGACCTCCAGAGTTTTGTAGATGGACCTCTCTGTCAACTCTTCAGTCTTCAGGGGCATCAACAATTTACTGCTTATATTTATTCGATTTTATCATATATATATATATATATATATATAGAACAATAATTTTTTTTTTTTTAAATTAAAATCTTCAGACACACTGGGTTGTAGATTAATATTCTTTCGTTTATTTTTTTATTATTTCATTTAGATTCCTCGACTAGTTTCGGCCAAAATGGCCATCATCGGGAGGAGAAATATTTCTAATATATATATATATATATATATATATATATATATATATATATATATATATATATATATATATGAAAATATTTTCTCTTTCTATATAAAAAGAACACACTCAAAGAAGTCTGTTGAATGCATCAGCCGAAAAATTCTGGTAACAGGATAAACAACAAAAAATTAATATAATTGTCCAAACAAATATTATTGGCTCTTTTATTAATTAGAGCATTGATTTTAAACAGATTGAGTTCAATAGTATGAACCACACTTGCTATTATAATGATACTTCTAAAACTGTAGACTATATTAATGCAGTTGTTTAATTAAACAACAATAGCTGATGTAAACTCTTTGTTCAGATTTGTTGGCCATAGTAAAGACAGCACGAAGCCTATTGGAGACGGACTCAGTAGGCCAGTACCTTAGCCGCATATTGAAAATAATATCATTGCATTTACAGGCCAGGTACCTGCCGATATTACATCATAAAGTGCACACGGAAATATATATTTTTTTATTAAGAAATAGTTAAGAGTGAAGATTTACATAAAACATACAGTGAATTGGTCGGCAGACAGCGTGTTATATTTCAGAATGTCAAGGCAAACCTATACTCAGTAAAATTAATTCAAGGGAAGATCAAAACGTTGGGTGGGGATATTTTATCATATGTTCTTAATTCAAACAGCTTAGTACCTTCAGATTGCAATGTAATCAGATCACAGTAACATTTTCTTAGAACTTTTAAAATTAAGCAAAAAATATTTTCATCCAGAATTTCAGATGTTTTTCAGCAAGAAATTAAAAAAAAATATTTACACGATTTACATTCGGATTGTTGTCCCCATCCTTGTTTTATCACAACGTTTCAATCGTTGTGTCCAGCGGTCTTCATCAGAATTTTGAACTGCAAGCTTTATTTAATCTGTTTACGTGCCACTGCTCATGTCAAGGATATCTCGTCTTGTTTCTCATTTTTAGTTTTGGTCAGTTATTGCTCGTCCCTTAATTACTCTACGAATCGGCATACACCTGATGAAGGCCGGAAAGCACATCTACCGAAACGTTTTCTACTTACTATTAGAAGACTTTTACACAGTATTTATTTCGTCTAACGGCTGACTCACTCGAAAAAACATAAAGAGAATCTCTCTTAAGTTTTCTTAAGAAACTTTACCTGGTCTGTAAAGGCAATGAAAACTTAAGAAACCTTACTTGGTCTGTACATGCAATCATTTTATTTTTAGCATGCGGCTAACTTATCCAGCCTACTGTGTCCATCTCCAGTAGGCTTCGTGCTGGCATATACTGTTTGAAAAACTCAAATATCTGTCTCCACTAAAAATAATGTTTGAAGTAATATTATTATAATATCTCCTCTATATTTAAGATACAATTTAAATAAAAGCGAAACGTTAAATTTATAAATGTTACCAATTTCTTGCTTGTCCTATTATATATATATATATATATATATATATGTGTGTGTGTGTGTGTGTGTGTGTGTGTGTGTGTGTGTGTGTGTGTGTAATGATAAATTAAAAAAAAACACCTTAAAAATCCATATTGGTTATAATTTATTTCATGCATATTGTTATATTCATCTTTTCAGACCAAAAGATTTTAATAAGTGGAATTAGTTCATCCAGACAGATATACCGGGATAAAAAGGAGAGAGAGAGAGAGAGAAAAAAAAAAGAGATAGAGAAAAAAATGGGCCGAAAAAAAAAATAAAAAGGAAAACATAAGAATAATATTAATATAATATCTCCTCCATATTTCAGATACAGTTTAAATAAAAGCGAAACGTTAAATCTATAAATGTTACCAATTTCTTGCTTATCCTATTATATATATATATATATATATATATATATGCGTGAGTGTGTGCGCGCGCGTGTGTGTGCGCGCGTGCGCGTGTGTATGTGTGCGCGCGTGTGTGTGTGCGCGCGTGTGTGTGTGCGCGCGTGTGTGTGCGCGCGTGTGTAATGATAAATTAAGAAAACACCTTAAAAATCCATATCGGTTATAATTTATTTCATGTATATTGTTATATTCATCATTTCAGACCGAAAGTTTTTAAGAAGTGGAATTAGTTATACCGAGATAAAAAAGGAGAAAGGAAAAAAAAAAAAAAAAAAAGAGATAGAAAAAAAAGTGGGGGATAAAAAAATAAAAAGGAAAACATAAGAATAATGAAAAAGGAAGAAAGAAAAAATACAAATATATAAATAAAAATTAAGGGAAGAAAGAAACAGAGAGAGAGAGAGAGAGGGAGAGAAAGAGGGAGAGAGAGAGAAAGAGGGAGAGAGAGAGAAAGAGGGAGAGAGAGAGAAAGAGGGAGAGAAAGAGGGAGAGATAGAGAGGGGGAGAGAAAGAGGGAGAGAGAGAGAGGGGGAGAAAGAATTGAATTAATTTCCATTTGAATTATCCTTGCCAATTAAAAATTGGTATATATATATATATATATATATATATATATATATATATATATATATTTATATATATATATATATATATGTGTGTGTGCGTGTGTGTGTGCATGTGTGTGTCTGTGTATGTTTAAATTTCAAAATATAAACACAAAATTTCACTGTGACTTCAAGTTTCACACTATGAAGCGATCCTCAGACGGTTTACTGTGGAGTTTTGCGTTTCAGACATTTTTAGGTTGAATTCATTTTACATCAGTATCAGTTCGAATTAACAGAGTATCAGGAAAACCTAATGTTTTATTTCTTTTTTTTATATGGGAATTCAATTGTAGGTTCTAAAGTGAGTTTCTTTGTGAGAGCAAGTAATTTAGTATTGTGCCGATAGTAATTTTTAGTAAGGCGTGATTCATATAATGAAAGTATTCAGCATTTTTGGATAATATATTTTGAAATTATCTGAAAACAAATATTCCTAAAGAGAGGCAGGTCAGAATATCGCTGAGAGGAAAAACCCGAAGGTACTTCTAGCTTTTGTTTATAAAAACTATTTTTGAACGTGAAAAAAAGTATTAGCTAATTCAATGTCGACAAAAGTTTTACAACTTATGTTGATTGGTAGGTAGAGGTATTTGAATTTGATTTTGGATTTTGGATTTTGTACGGTAGTTCATCAATAAAGTCAAACATTTACTAACTGCTATATTAATATATGAGGAGTTAAATATCTAAGCTAGTGATGATTTTATTTTTTCTGTTCATGTTTTTCAATTTCCTTTGAATGAAATCGTCAGAATTTTTAAGGTCCGATTAAAAAAAAAATCAATAAAAAAAACTAATAAAAAAATGAAAGTAAAATATAGGCGCGATTAATAGATTTTATTTTTTAATCCGGCATATTTTATTACTTCCAACGTAATTTTTAGTGGATACCCGTATTTAAGATTTTAAACAGTATTTATTTCGCCTTTCGGCATACGAACTCGAGAAAACTTAACAAAAGTTAATAAAGCTTTTCTTTATTAAATTTTTACGAGAGCACAGGCCGGTAGACGAAAAAAAAAAACCACTGTTTAAAAAAGAATCGTCTATACTACGGGTATCCACTAAGTAGTATTTTCAGTAATAAATATAGTTACGATTAATTCACAGATTATCATCCACAAATGCTTTCACTTTATCCGAGCCAGATTAACTTCGTAACATAAGTAGCAAAGGCTACGGAATCCTCAATTTCGTGAGTTCCAAGCTCTCTGGTCAAATCGACATCTTACAACCTGTCAATGTTAATGTTTATAAATTGGGGGATGCTCATAAATGATTCTTTGTTCAGGTAACATTTATATAGGTTCCTTCATGAGATCGCTAAAAAAGAGCATAGCATGATGAAAAAAAAGCCAAACTTGACGAAAACAAAATTTTATCGTCTAAATGTTTATCTTATTATTAAGAGGAAAGATCAAAGTATTTGGGGGGTATTTTTTTTTTTTTTACATTTATTAATCGTTCCTAGCACGTTCGAAGTTTTCGTTAAAAAGCTTGTTTTTTGAGTCAGTAACCATTTTTTTCCATTTTATAAAAAAAAAATCTCCGTTTCAAATTCTTTTAAAAATCAAATAAAATTTTTTCATAACTAATTTTAAAAATTATAATCTTTATTTAAAATATTTTGAAACAAGCATTACTTAGTTTCTGTGCCGAAAAGAAGTTTAAAAATAAAACAAAGCAGGTCATAACATTTCGCGTCACTTGACAGGTGATGATTGATGATTTCATCACGTATTGACAGTTTACGCGAGGAAAACTTATCCTACGGTAAAACAGATGTGATATAATTATTTAGGTTTAAGTGAACACATTATTTACCTCGTTATTTTTAAGGAAAACTTTCAGCGCTCTAATTTCTTTTTTCTACTTAGCTTTCACCTTTACGTTTACTATGCTTTATGGAAAATATATCATAAAAAAATTAAGATAAGACTGTTCAGAGTGAAATTAAATTTCATAAGAAAGGTATCTAATTAATTTATAGGTACCTTTCTTATGAAATTTATCAGAAGTGTACATAAAATACTATAATTTTATGTAAATTTATTACATTTTACTGTGTTATCTGTATTTCCATTTCTTTTATTATTAATTTTGATATTTCATTTATGGAAAAATGACATAACTGAGATTAATATAAAAATAAGATCATATAAATTTCATAAGATGATACTAATACTTGTAAGTACTCTTCTCAGTTGAAACTGAAAATCAAATTAACTTCTCCACACGTGTTTTGCAAAAATAAAAGCCTTAACAGCGGTGAACAATGTTTTTAACTCAAATAACGCAACTTAATTGCATTCTTGCTGATCTTCCATACTTTATAATTACAGCCGTATTATAAACATAAAATTACATTTCTTAATTACTGCAGGTCTTCTGATTGGTCGAAATTATAAAATTTACAATTCGCTAAAAATGATCAATCTCGTAAGGACATTTACGAAACTGGACGAGGCTTTCAACTAATTTTATAATATTTTAACAACTTAAATGTAAAAATCTAAAATAATTAAAGAAATAACAAATGATTGTATTAAAAATTCATTTTTCATGGAAGAAATTTTTTGCTTTCAGAAAATATTATCCATATTCATAAAAAACAATTAAAAGCAAATAAAAGCAGTTGAAATTAAATAATATCTTTGTTTTATTGAGTTTTGTATGTTACAATTCAGAGCTGATTTTCAGGTGGGGGGGATATCCAATTAAAAAAATACATGGTTTCCTTTCCTTAAAGCCTTGTGCTTTTAACTAATATAATCACTAAACTGAATGCGATTGAATTTCTGGAGTTTTCATAAAATTATTTGGCGAGGGGTGTGGTAATAAATATAAAAAATATTTTTCCATGACTTTTAAAAAGAGAAAACATTTATAATAATTTCCATCATTTGTGAATAGTTTCTGAAAGTTTCATTAACATCTGACAATTATTTTTATTTTTGCAAGATTTTCCAAATTAATGCCTGTCATACAAAAAAAAAAAAAAACAAATGGTAAAATTTTGTTATTTTACTAGTTTCGGTGATACAAAGAGAAACAAGTTTTTTTTAATCAAAATTTAAAATGTTCTAAAAAGAAGGAAAAATTTTAAAAAAATAATTAAAAAATACTTCGATCTTTCCTCTTAATAATAACATAAATATTTAGACGATAAAATTTTTTTTCGTTATGTTTGGCGTCTTTTTCATCAGACTATGCTCATTTATTAGCAATCTCATGAAGGTACCTACATTTATAACAAAAAGGTTAACTTAAAATCTACTTGTCTATCATATTGGAATCATTTGCCCCATATACTTCGTTTATTATGTTAATAGAAGTTAAATAATTATCAGATTTATATCATTATTCTAGTAAATAATTTATGATTTAATATTTATTTATATATTTTTTTTCAGTTAGGTCCCCTTTATAACACATGCTACAGGCTTTATACTAATTTAATCCGGCCCTAGATTTTCATAAACACACAAACGGCCCAACACTCAATGCGATCTATTATCTCTGGTATATGGAGCTCTCCTCACAAATTAGCAAAAGCCCAAGGAAAAATTTAACGCCTCTTTCAGGAATAATCAGCCATATAATAAATACATAAATAGAAAGAAAAAAATCAAATTCGTTAAAATCTAATTTTTAAGGATTTTGTTAACGCTACAGAATTTAATTATGGCGTGAAAAACGGACATATTTAAAATATTAAGTTAAACAGTAAGAGAAAAAAAAATAAGCATACACACAAAAAAAGAAAATAATTGGTACTTATTTTTTATTTCATCCTCGATCGAGTTTTTGATAAGAGAGGAGCGAAACCAGTCAACCCGGAAAATTCTTTTTTTTGTGTGCTTACTTTTTCTCTTGCTGTTCAAATTAATATTTTAAATATGTCCGTTTTTCACACCATAATCTAATTTTTTAGCAATACAGCTAAAGTCAATATCATGCGTCCATGGGTTTTATTTTAATTATATTTTGCCTCGTTAACGTAATTATCTTTCGTATATATTATATACGAAAATTCTTGGCCCGTTTCATTTCAGAACGTCTGAACAAATATAAGAATATTTGAAAAGTGCGGTTTGGTCGGGCAGTATGTTTTCAGCACCTCTTCGTATATATATATATATATATATATATATATATATTAATGAATATTACACACTCAAAATTCCATAGGTAGTAAATAAGATAGCAATATGGTTTTTAATTGTAATCTGGAGTAATTTTTTCCATTTTCATTTGTGATTTTGTTTGTAAGTCTGAAAGATTGAGAGCTGTTTTTAAAGCTCACATGAAATAAAAATTATTACCTGCGGGATTTTAAGTGTTTGATATTCATTAATTAATAATAATTTTGCTCTGTCTTTGACATAGAGCTCTCCCTGAAAATTCCATACGGATTACCATATTGTATTATTAATATATATATATATATATATATATATATATATATATATATATATGTGTGTGTGTGTGTGTGTGTGTGTGTGTGTGTATTTAGGCAGCAATCCTTCTTTCATGCACATTTAATTGAATACGACAAACAAGGTGCTTTGATTTAGTTTATTTATACAATTTTTCATGTGATCTAATAATTGTTTTCTTTTCAGATGATAAATTATATGAAAACTGTCTAATTGTTCTTTTTATCCGAGCGCTTTCAGCTATACATTTAGCCATTTTCAAGGTTGAAATATTTTAACTGTTAAATAAATAGTTTGTTGTATGTATGTATTTATATAATGTATTCATTTTCAAAACACAGTCAAGATATTGTGTCCATATCATAGCTGATAATATTGAATGTTGTTTTTTTGTTTTTATTAATAAGTCTTCCATTATTCTTAAAGACGCTCATAAAAAAAAACTATATAGTATAGTTTTCCTCTTGTTTTTTCATCCATTTTGTCTCCTCTACAAATATACTCCATCTGAGAATATTTACACCCCATATATATATATATATATATATATATATATATATATATATATATATATATATATATATGTCTGTGTGTGTGAAAAGTGTATATAAATATAAATAAAATATATATGTATAATTATTTATATATTATATGCGCGGTACTTATTAGAAAGCGCTCAATATCAGAGATAGAGCTAACATATTTGGTTGGATAGATGTGAGTTTGTGACCCTGGGTTTCACGCTTTTAGCGATCGTCAGGTCACAAACTCACATCTATCCAACCAAATATATATATATATATATATATATATATATATATATATATATATATATATCCTACAGTTCAAAAGTTTGAAGCCACACTCAGAATTAGCATGGGATGAAGAATGAAATAAATGAAAAAGAGCTCTTAGAGTCATTGGAAAAAGAATGGAATCAAAGTATCAAACTTATACTTTGAGAAACCTTTGCCGCGAATGCCAAAAATTTCTGCTGCAGTAATCAAGGCTAAAGGAGGCTATTTCGACAAGAGCAAAATTTAATTATAAAATGCTTTTTTTCTTTTTTCCTCCCAGTTTATCACTCATGGTTCTTGTTAACAATATTCTAGTAGCCAACGATTCTTCTTATGAGGTGTTAGCCAAAAAAAAGTTTACCTTTTAGGGAAAAAATATGCGGTTTTGTCTGTTTTATATTTATAAGTTCTGTGGCATCTAACACACACACACACACACACACACACACACACACACACACACACACACACACACACACATAAAAATCGACCTAACAACTAAGAAGAAAATACAATGAAAGTGCACTGATTTCATAATTCTCTACGGTCAATCATACACTTCGCTTATATAATATCTATCACCGCAAAAGCATTAGCACAGTACAATACGGTATATGAACTAATAGAGAAAAAAAGAGATCTGCACTGTGTCAGTTAATTTAGAATCCAGCAAACGTTAATTGCTTCAGTTCGCACACACGCACACATATAACAATGGATTTTACAACCCAATTATTTATTCTGCAACATAAAAACCCTTTTTCAATGTACTTAATTCAGTGGTAAATATTAGTCATGTGATCGAAGATTATGCAGTGAAATCTACTAACTTCGTGTCAGGTTACCCCCCCCCCCACCCAAGTCTCTCTTTCTCTATCTATCTAAATTCATCAGAATTATTTTTCATGAAAGTTGGATGAAAATCCAGTTGCCTCTATCTGTATTAGTTACTGCTTCGGCCGACAGATGGCGAAGCTGGTTATTTTCTTGTTAGATAATCTTATCTGTTTTAATTCTGTATCAGCCCTGTTGCTGCGTCTACGCTCACCTCGCTATACTTCCAATCTCCCGGGTCCTTTAGTTCCTGATTAACCAAATAGGCAGCGGATAAACAACCGTGAAAATCCCCAGCCACACCTTGAAGTCTTTGGAACACGTTCAGCTAATTGACGTTTTTTTTCTCTCTGCCTTTCTTTAAAGCTGATTTCATTGGAAACTCGAAAACAATAAGTAATTTTGCTACAAAACCATTTTCTTATATATTTAAATGTAGAAATACAGAGAAAACTAGGAAAGTGATTGGGGGATGTGAACAGAAATTAATTCTATGGGACTATTATATTAGGCCCATTGCCAAGGGAGCTCTTTATGTAGGACTTCGACTACACCACCAATAAAAGTTACCATCCACTGTGAAAATGAAGAGAAAAAATTTTAGTATGAAAATTCCTACTAGCGTCCCGTTATATTGATTTTCTAAGCGTAGCTTAGATATGGCACAAGGCCGAAAGTATGGGGCACCCAGTGAGGATCAAACTCACTATTAAGTTGTAACTGTTTTAGCAAGACAAGCTTGCTAATCATTACACCACGGCGAAGTGCCCATCACCTCCTGTTATAAAAACCGCCATTCTGTTGACGTACTTGTATTATGGCTAAGATAAGTTTTCCTTTTGTCTTTATTCATATTGTACTTTTACAGATATACTCTATATGAAATTTTTACACGCACACACACACACACACATATACACATATAAATATATATATATGTATGTATGTAGGTCAATATATATATATATATATATATATATATATATATATATATATATATATATATATATATATATATTATTATATGTGTGTGTGTTTGGGCGGTGTAATGTTTAGCAAAATTGTCTCGCTAGAACAATTACGACTGAGTAGTGAGTTCGATCTTCATTGGGTGCTCCATACTTTCGGCCTTGTGCCACATCTAAGCTACGCTTGGGAAATCACTATATGTGCGTGAGTGTGTGTATCAATGAAGGTACAGAACGAATAGAGTACAATTTCAACGTTCGTAACATTTAATTTTAAAGAGGCCTCAATACAGAGTAGAGCAATATTATTTATTTTAGGATATTACACCGAAAATATGTAAAAATCGCTACACAATTGCCGTCGTGTTTCGATGCATATGAATGCATCTCATCATGCTATTGTAAATTACTGTCCAGTAATTTTACAATCAGATATTACTTTGAAAGTAATTTCCTTGGCGAGTACTAATGAACTGAATCGCTTATACATAACATTACATTTGATTTATCTTAGGACTGCGAATTTCTTACAAGTGTCAAATGTTCGAAACGATGTTCTTCATTCAATTTTAGCAATGGCTATTTAGCGACTTCATCTAGTATCACTTGTATATTCTTATAGTTTGCCGCATTATTGTTTATCGTACTTCTCAAAGTTAGCATTCTTGAACATAACAAACCACTCATGACTGCTTTCAACCGGATCAGCTCTATAGATTTCATTAATCCTTTTCTTCGTTTCTGATTGTCTTGTCTAACTAGAAAATAATTTGGTCTAGTACATTTTGAATCTGCTGCTATTAGTTTGTTGATCAACCATTAATTGTTTTTGTTTCTGTTTTGAAACTGTTGTTTGAACCGTAACCGGGTGATTTATGAACTATTTTAAAACTAGTATATAAAAACTTAACGTAAAAATGACTCTGATGTACTTCTGGTGTAGTATGAAATGCAGATATTTTTATTAGTTTTATTTATTTATTTTTGTATTAGGCTTCATATGATTTGAAATAATAAAAACCTTGAAGTGGCGAGTTACCTGACGTTTCTCCTGCCTAGAGACGTGATAGAATTTGTCGCTTCTCTAAGTAAAAATTCCAAAAAACATCTACATAATTTAAAGATTACAATTACGAAGAAAGAAAAAAGAATTAAAAATGATTAGAAAAATGAAACTAAAAAAAAATAAATAACAATTTTTAGGATAAAATTTTGTTACAAAATCTTGTCGCCAGGGGCGTTGGCGGTTGTGTTAATTTCTAGTTTATGCTGTCTTGAGATAAAATAACAATAGTTACAAAGAATAAACTGACCAGTCTATGAGTTGGCGTATGCTTACATAGTGGAGACACATAGCGGTCAGGTTTTCATTTCCGCTATTTGATGCTATCTGACAATGAGCAGATCCAAGACTACCAGATTACATATTACCTGTTTTACTGATTTACGCTTCAATAGCATATCTGTTGGATTCGTTAAGCGTTTTTCATTAGATATGCAGATGACACAGTGATAGCAGACACAGAAAATAAACTACAGGATCCCCCATAAAAGTTAGTAAAGGAAAAAGAAAGGACTAAACATCAATTGTAAGAAGACAGAATGTATGGTTGTCAGCAAGAGGAAGAGGCCAAGTAAAGGAAAGAGAGAAGAAAGGGCTAAGCATCAATTGTAAGAAGACAGAATGTATTATTGTCACCAAAAAGAAGAGTCCAACATGCAAATTACAATGTTGGGATGCCAATATCAAGCAAGGACAAAAATTCAAATATCTAGCAAGTGTTTTAAATGCGACACGGAAATCCGAAGGGTAATTGGGATATTGAAAAATGCCTTCCAAAAGTTAAGGAAAGTATTAAGAAATAGAAAAATCTGGTTAGAAACAAAGAAAATAGTACTTAACTATGAAATATCGGTTTACCTATATGGCAGTGAAGACAGGGCAATCTCCTCACAGATTCATGGGATGTGGGGGTCTCATCTCGCCTGGCTGGTGATCGCTGGTCGTTTTGTTTCAATCCTCTTCTTCTCTTGGTCGGTGTCGCGAAATGTTCTTTGGCTTCAGAGACAAAAAGCATCAACAAAGAGAACTTTTAACTTAGTTAATTTTATTAGCGTCGCCGACGTACATTCTATCAAGTAGGGGTTACTACACCCCCTATTAGGGAACCGCTTTCAAACACGAAATCTCACACGTCCATTTCCTTTGATGTTTAACAACCAGCACTCGAAAGACCCTTTCCCCTTTCCCCACGATACTGGATGATGTCCCTCTACAGTCATTGTTAAAATAGGTTAAAAAAAAACTTGGTGCCGAGCACTTAACAGTTGTAAGACTTTCACAAAGTATAGGGGCTTACGGCTGTATCACATTGAAACACCGGTTCCTTTACAATCATCGAAGTTAAGCAACGTCGTGACCGGTCAGTACCTAGATGGGTTACCGTTTGGGAATACTATGTGCTATAAGCTTGGATGCGCAGGTGGTGAATTGTTTATCGGAGTACCAAGTTTCAAATCCAGTTGGGTTTGTTGTATTCATTTACGCGCAATTACCCTTGGGAAAGGTATGAATCCATCTCTTCCCCCAGCTATGGGTTAATTAGTAAAATTTGTTTCACTAAACCATTATTATCTCCAGAAAAAAGGTAAAAATCTTACGATCAAATAATATTTTCTGGCTTTAAATAACCTGCAAAGTGTTGATAAGCCGTAGAAAACGAATCAATCAAGCAATCAAATTCCTATTTCCGATCAGCGCCAAAGATCAGTGTTCGAGGCTAGTTAAAAAAAAAAACAAAAAAAAACTAACATTTCCGAATACTGAGTTTTAAAATGGGCAATCTCTTTCCGCTGGGAAAATTACCCTAAGAAAATCTTCCAAGTCCAGCTTCAATCCCATCTTAGCTTGTTTCTTATTCAACTGAGAACACTGATTAATGACGTCATTTTTCTGGCTTTAAATAACTTGCAAAGGGTTGATAAACCGTAAAAACGAATCAATCAAATAAAAAGAAGCAATGTATAGGGACGTTTCAAAAAGAAATAAAATAAGTTTCAAATGAATTATCAGGTAATAATTTTTTTTGTGGATAATTGTCACTGGGCTTGAAAGGTAGGGTCATGATAATAACCTGAAATGTCGAAAATCATGGGTGGGTCATAGAGTTTCTGTAGCATTAACAGCAAGTCCAAATCCATTTTGGTGGGCTATCAAAAGTAAGTTACATTACGATCTGCTATCAGTTGTTTCTGTAAACAATTCCCAATTACATAGCGCTTACATTTTTTTTAATCCCCAGTTTCAAATATTGATGTTGACGTTAGAAGTTCACTCGAGTCTCATTCAGCCGGGTTTCATTAACCCACAACTCTCATGCGCATCCTCCTAACCTATTTTGGTCAACCGATAACTATTGCAATGCGTTATTTTGACCTAAGATTCAGCATCAACAGCAGCTTTTACCTACACGTGACTCCTGTCTATCGCTGACGTGTCATTTGACTAGGTTGTCACAACAACCTATTCAAAGACAGACTGTTTATTAAATGACATATAAAGAGCTAGAATTCCAATGTTAAGTTCCAAGACAAGCATTCTTTACTTGAAAGATCGGCAAAACAAGTTCTCATTTTATCTATCTCTGTGCCAGACTAAATCAAACGTATTTATCTATTTTTATATATCTCTCATTCCGTTCATATCTATCTATCTATCTATCTATCTATCTATCTATCTATCTATCTAGTAGAGTTATAATAACAAGCTCCACTTGTAGGCCAGAATACAATATTTCTAAATTTTCATTAACCCTCTAAACCACTTGAGTCCACGAGGAATAAGAATAAGACGTTCTTGTAAGATGAATATTCAAAAGATATTGGTGACAGCAGCAGTAGAAGAAGAAGAAAAAGAAAAATGATTCATTTTTTACAGCTTATCAACCCTTTGTAGGTTATTTAAAGCTAGAACATATTTTAGATTTAAAGAATTTTCTTTTTTTTCTGGAGATATTAGTGAAACAAGTCTTGCTAATTAACCCATAGATAGGGAGAGAAGAGGTGAATTCATAACTTTAGCAAGGGTATTTGCACGTAAGTGAATATAACAAAAATAGCGGGAATTAGAAACTCGGCTCTCCGATTCTGAATTCCTAGTCGTTATCCATTATACCATTCGAACATCCAAGCTTTCAGCATCTGATATTCCCAAGCGGTCACCCGTCTAGGTATTAACCAGGCTCGACGTTGTTTAACTTTGGTGATCGGATCGTATAGGAACCAGTGTTTCAACGTGATATGGCAGTAAGTAAGTAAAGAAGCGAGCGATACTAGGATATATAAAGAGATTCTATGCTATACAAAGTGACAAAGTGTCTTTTTTGAAGATGTTATGGTCCAAGGTTAGGACCATGGAAGAACAACACGAAACACCAGAGTAGAAATAACAAAGAATATATTACACGAAAAATAATACAAGAAGTGGAAGGTGTTAGTATGACTGTCAGACTGGTTTGGAGTGAACTACTATCAGCTCGACTCGATTCAATACCGATATTTAACAGCCCCCCCCCCAGGAATATATGTGGCACAAGGCCGAGTTTAACGTGGGTTTCTCCTTTGTATCTGCCTAGACGGGTTCAGGGCCTGTCTACCTCCCCAGACGAAATTTTGCCCTTCAGCAAAGCTTCGTCCGGGTTTCTCTCTGCCAAAGCAGAGAGTTGACTCGATTCAATACCGTCCGTCTCGCTTGAGAGGCGTAGTATATATATATATATAGCGTTAGGAAGAGTTCATTCTGTCGATCTAGGTAAGGACCCATGACAGAAGACTATATCTCTAAACATGACTTCCTGCTTGCTGTTCATTTAAAAATGTGTTCCTCTATGTAGGTCCATAGTAGAGTTTGAAAGACTGACATTCACTTTCAAAATTATCAACGCTGATAATCTGGATGACTCAGCGTTGGATAAGGATTAGAGAGCTAATCTGGTTGACATTAACTGTTTAGTAGTGAGTACGAGCTTCAGATAGTTGTGGCCTTTTGCAAAGTGACAGACGATAGAAAGTGCGAAACAGAAGGCACTTAGGAATATCATAAGATGTCTTTCAGAAATTAAGCAACGTTTAAAAACAGGAAAATGTTAGAAAAAAATTTAAAAATGTTGAACTGCTATGTAATGCTCCATCACTTGTATGGCAATGAATGCAGAAAAATCTTCTCACAGATGAAGACAAGAAGTGACAGAAATCTGGTTCTAACGATGGATGCAGAGAATACCATGGACACGATATGTAAATAATGATGTATTATTAAGGATAACAGAAACTATATAGATACTTATATTTACAATAACAAAGTGACAGCTAGAATAATGGGACAAGTTATAAGGTAATAAGGCCTAGAGGAGTTAACATTCATAGGATATACTGAAAACAAGAGAAGAGGTTAGAGAATTTAACACGAGCGGAAGATTTTGAGAACACAGACCTTCGTGGCCGCAATACGACGGAGTGTCAAAAGGGAAACCGCCCTTTTAAAATAAAAACGGTGTCATAGGAAAAACTGTTCCTATGACACCGTTTTTATCTTAACTACTGTCACTCAATGTTTATTGTTTTAAAAAGCGATGATTAGAATTGTAAAAGAGCATACTTTGATGAAAAAGCTTCAACTCGATAAAAAACAAAGTTTTATCGTCAAAACGTTTATGTTATTATTAAGAGTAAAGACCAATTATTTTTAAAAATTATTTTATTACATTTTTATATACTTTTTAGCACATTCAAAATTTTGGTTAAAAATCTTGTTTTTCTTGCGTCAGTGTGTGAGCCAAAGATTGGTATGGGAAATTTAGCGACTTTTTCTGTTATAAAAACACATTGTTTTGGAAATTCTTGGAAAAAAATCAAATAATTGTCGGGTTTTCATTAAATTTTCAGGACTTTTAAAAATTTCTTTAGAAAATCTTGGTAAAAATATTCTATTTTACCTTTGTTACTCCCACTTACTTAATTTTACGAAATTTTGAGAGATTAAAATTCCGTCTTCATATATATATATATTAGTTAAAAGCAGGAGTCCTTGGAGAATTTAAATCAAAAATTTAATTTTGTCAGACAGAAACACCATTTACCGAAAATCTGCTCTGAGTCATAAAATAAAAAAAAATGCAATACAACTCTGATATCATTTAATTAGTAAAGCGTTTAATTGCTTTTATAAATAAGATTTATTAAGGACACTGCAATTTTAAGAATTTTTTTCGATGAATAATGAACTTTTACAAGAATTGTTTTTATTTTTTTTAATTTTAATTAGGATAATTTATTAAGTTTTAAATTTTTTAACATTCCGTATTACATTCATCCTTTTAGATGATAGTAAAACTATATTTACTAATGATAAACTGAAAAGCTTAGTACAAATCATCAAACACTAATATTTTTAGAAGAATTTTAATTTTTTTTATCTGTATAAACGTGCTGACCATATACAGCCTGACATAAGACTTAAGAGCGATATCTATAGTAAATCTAAAGCTAACAATTATTAAAGTGAAATAAAACATTAGATTACGGAGAATATTTTCTTAAATTTTTAGATTACTGAGTACTTAAAAATGATATATAAATTGAGCCCACGTTAATTCAATTATTTTTTAACGCCTAACACCCCCATAGAACGACATTAGATAAATATCTATCTGTCAAACCGCCAACAGCTATTGTCAGGTTAAAAAAAAGCATTTCAGCGTTATTTTAAACTTAAAGTAAATAGTATTTGTTTCAAATCAGTCAATTTTACTCAAATTAATTTTCAGAAAGTATATTTTATATTTGGAAAAATTTTAATAAAGATAATTAGTTTTGGAATACAGTAAGGTATTTTATTTATTGGAAATATTAAATTTAATCTACTAGCTTGAAATTAAAACTAAAATAAAAGCTTCAAGAAAGATTTTTCATTTAAAAAAATAATTTTACACCTTAGATATCGCGTTTTCTGCAGTGGTACCTACCTAAACATATAATGAAAGTGGATTTACACATTTTTTGTTCTTGAGAATTTACAACAAAAATATTAAACATATTTATTTATTAGATTGTTTATTTACAAGAATAATTTCATATTTACAAGAATCTAAAAACTAATAAAAAACTAATAAAAACTAATACAATGCAATATTTATCATTAACCAATTTAAAAAGAAATAAATATGAAAACAATTCTTTATTGATTATTCATAAAAATTTACTAAATTATAAATATATGTTAACCAGCCATAAGTAAATACTTATTTACCATTTTATCAAGTTTGAATCAATTGGTTTTGCCAACCCTTCCAATAAACAATATAATAAATAGTGTAAATAAACAATCTACTAAATATATACTGTTTATTATGTCAGTTCCCAAGAACAAAGAAAATGTATAAATTGACTTTCATATGTTTAGGTTTTATTACAATTCTAATCATCGTTTTTTTTAAAACAGTGAAGGTAGTTAAAAAGCGCTGTCATAGGAAAACCGTTTTTATTGCCGACACTATGGTAAGAAGTTATGGAAAACAGCCCGAATGGAACTTACTTCTTACCAATGAAATATGAAGGGAATGAAGATGATCCGCCTCTTTGTATATGGCATGCCGGGGTTTTAGCTGTAAAAATCTGAAATGGTGAAACTAGGGAATGTACCTCGTGAGAACATTTTCCATGGAAATAGCGATAGGCTTGTGACGTTGTTTCTGTGGGGGAAAGGGGTGGTAGGATGGAAAATAATTCATCATCTGCAGTGACTGAATCAAAGTTTAACTCTCCAAGTAAATATCTAGTGTATTACTTAATTATAAATTGAATTTAGGTAAAAATGGCACAGGTGGAAAAAATGGCACAATTAATTTTTCATGCTACTTCGTTTTATTAATTCAGATAAATTCCTCCCACAAAAAAATTGACGCTCAGAGTGAACCGGCTCTCCTACCTAAGGATCATCCAATGGTGATAATACGATGTAATAGGGACAACAAAGGTAATCTATGATTAAGACAATTTTTGTTGCTAAAGAATTTTCGGGTTAACACCCACTTTTTTTTTCCAAATATAACTGCATTGCATCATTATTTAATCATTGAAGTTCACTCCTCACTTGGTGCCCGACACTTGCGGCCTTGAGGCTTGGTTTATTTTATTTTACGGTATATCAACCTGAATGGGTTAGTTAATGCCGACAAGATTTCTAGGATAAGTTCTTATGAACAGAATGTGTATTCTTTATAAGAAATCAGTTTGTAGGAGATCGGGTTTCATTGACATATTTTCGTAAAAAGGGTTTTTTGTCGAGAGTCAAATCTATTGCTGGTAATATTTTTTTTCAAAAAATGTATTGCTGGTAATATTTTTTTGTTTTTAAATGTATTTCTGGAAATATTTTTTTTCAAAAAATGTATTACTGGTAATATTTTTTTGCTGATAATTTTACTATTAAAATCTATTTTTATACTTTAATAGTATTTTGACCCCAGTTTAGGGGCTCACTATTTGCCCATAGCTTGTGTTGTGATGTAGAGGTTAGCACTAGTCAGCCGCTAAGCTCGTTGTACTTCTTCGTTATTCTCAGTGACCACTTATATGAGTGTTCACTTGTGCTTATGCAAATTATGCATACTAATTTGCTAGTATCACTACAGCTTGGACCCTAACAAGTGCTACCACCCAGGGTCAGCAATTAAGAGGTGGTTCCACGCTCCACAAAAACTCGCGATCAGAGGCATTACTGCCGGTTGTTGTTTATTGGCATACACAGGACAAGCGGCCTTGTGGCTTACGATAAAAGATTTTTATTAAAAAAAAAACAATCGTACCAAATAAACGGATATAAGAATGAAATATTATCTGACGTTTTGAAAGAAAGCAATTTTGTTATTCTGAGAATTTAGATTATCACCGTAACGTTTCCTCATAAAACATTTCGATCGATATCTTTCGGCTTTCTTCAGGAATATATTGCTTCCATTATTTTTTGATATTTACTAAGCGTAACTTTGTTTTGGCGGAAGTCCAAAAATAATAAAAAAAAAAACATAAAAATTGTGACATTCATGACGAGTCGAAATTTTATCCAGTAATTTTTGAATGTCGTCCAATACTATTATGCTCTTTAATTTAGAAAGTAGTGTCATCACCTCGTGCTTTCATAAGAATATTCTGCCCAAAAGAACAATGGAGAATTCAGAATGAATAATCCATGAAGCAATGACAAACGTTATCATTGTGAGTTGACTTAATTTATTGACTCGCCTACGTATTGTTAAATATACTGTAGTCTAACAGACTACAGTATATTTAACAATATGTAAGGGAGTCAACAAATTGGTAGCCTAATAATGTGAAAAAAAGAATCTTTTAAACAACATATTATATTTCAACAAAATCTCTTTCCCAACGCTTTTCTTTTTATCAGCTAGATCGAACATTACAAAGTGAGATTACAATTCAGCTTATGTGCCAGACTACTGACGTATTGTTTCTCCTTCATAGATCATACCGTGTTGTTATTTAGAAAGCAGGGCGTAGTTTTTGCTCAAATCCATGGCTAACATAAATATCGAACTCGCTACCCAACAGTAATAATCCGAAAGACCAGTTTGTTAACCATAACGTCACAAAGAGGCGTCTAGATATTTTTTGTCAACTTATATTTATCTGAAATTCTTTATAAAGTTGTCAGTCCCATCCAATGAGAAGACAGGTAAAATATTGCCTTTCGATGCTGATTGCATATCTTTGGCTGTGTGTCTTGCTAAACAAATCTGTAAATATAAAAATGAAATGGAATTTTGAGCGCAACTGTTCGTTATAATATGGCAGCAAGTTCGAATAACCCTGGTGTATGTTTATATACGTGACGCATGATTTATAAGGTTACTGAAAAAAAAAAATTGGTTTATAAAGTAAAAGAAATAAAAGAAAATCACAGTTTATTTTATTGAATAATATATTTAAATTTTTTCTTCCGCTATCTTCCAGGAAACTTCTTAATTCCATCCCACAGGACTTTCTAGCTTTCTTAAAAAAGAACTGATCGTGGTGTCTTTTACAGTCTTCCAAGTAGAATAGTTTTTTTTTTCATTAAGAGAATTCCGTAAAAAGACGAATAAATGGTAATCTCAAGATGCAATATCTGGTGAATACGTCTGGCGAGTGAAGTCTTCCTAACCGAGCCGTAACAATTTTTGTCTGGTTTATAAAGAAACGCGTTATTTCAGCGAAATATTGCACCTATCTACTTTTATAAAACCTGATATATTTCGTCGATCTTGGAATTCAGTTGGTCTAATGCGGAACAGTACTTATTCGAATTATTCGTTTTGATCTCCGGATGATGTTCATAGTAAGGCTTTTCCATTCCAACCATATTCAGTGCACCACCTTTAGAAGAAGACCGACCTTTAGAAGGATCAGAACCAGACCATTTCATCTGTCACACTATTATTACTGTATAAAAGTCTGTGAACTTTGTATCTTGTGTGTTTGCGAGAAGTCATATATAGAGAGTGGGGAAAAGAAAGATGTAAATTTACTACCGTGTAGGAAGTGGGGGATACGGTCGATTTTCTTACGAGAAAGTGTACAAAACACACGAAATTCAGCCCCAAACAGGATACGCACAGCTGTCATCAAGGTCTACGCCACTCCCGCTTGTGAACTTCACGACCTCATGCTAAAAGCGACAGCGCTGACAAACTTCAAAGAGACCGCTTCAGACTACGGCAACACTGTCCACAGTAAGAAATAAATTCTATCTCTTGTGTTGTCTTTACTATGAACCACGCACACATGTGTTGCCTTTTTTCACACAAACACACATATAACAATATTTCATTGTTTCTCACATACGTACACAAAGAGATTTTATATTTTATTTCATAATTTTATTAACCCAAACAAAAAGACATTGCTTTCCAATCTGTGACCAATTACTTGTATTCTTGTCGTTAATGTTAATTGAAACTACGTGGTCTTTTCTACTGAATTTTATTCTTTCAATCAAAATTGTTTGATTATTCTAAACGGGCGAATTATGCGCAGCCCTGCAACGATATTTTCTTTTATTGTATCAAATCCCAAAACTCCGAATTTTGACATTCCAAGCTCTTATTGTTCAACTTTCTTCAGACAACTTCAATAAATGCAAATAAATGTATTTTAAAAATATCTCTACCTTCACAAACTCTTCATGAAACTAAATGTAAACAGTAAACACAACAAGGTTGACCCAACGGTCCATAGGTGGTCTAGTTTATTAAATATGACAGCTGATAAATATACTCAAACGTGATCCTTTTGAATAATGCCAGTTAAAACTAAACGTTACTAATGTTATCGAACAACAAACAGAACAAAATTTTGAGTCACGCAATAATTTCCAAGCGAAATGTTATCTGAGAAAGATATTTTAAAAATGTATGTTTGGTAGCGGTAAATATATTCACACATTAGCTGTAAGTTTGTATATTCCAAGTAATTTGTCGAACGAGGAATAGATTGGAATAAATGTTTGTTTTTTTTTTGGCAGTAGAATTAAGGCATTAAAAAAAAAAAAAAAAAAAAAAAGAAAAGAAGAAACAACAACAACCGCAACAGCAAAAAAAAAAAAAACCCAAAAAACAACAACAAACAATCAAAAAACAAAAAACAAAAAAAAAAAAAAATGAAAAAACACCATGCCTATTTGGAAACGGGAGAAGAGGTTTTTTCTAAGACGTTTTCCATCAGGAAATGTAAATGAATAAAAAAAAGTTCAGACGACGAAAAAGCCGTCTCGACGCTTCCTACTGTGATGTCTATTAATTAATTAAGTCAACTCGTTACTTCACAGCGTTGTGCAAATCTGGCTGTAAATATTGTGCGTCGAGGTGCGGAAGTGAGGCTGGGTATTTGTGGTTGCAGAACACTGGTTAAAGCAGAAGACTTTATAGAGGGTGCGTTGGGTAAATTGTTGACGTTTTATATCTTTAATTTCACGCATGCGCGTTGTTTGTTCTTGAATTTGTTGATTGCACAGTATAGTAGGGTCGGTTGGGCACCGTCTGGAAGAAAAACAGCACCATGACGCAATTTACTCCGCTCCGGAAGCTCCAATACGAACATTTCAGAGTTTTGGGGTGTCATTCTGAGGACGGTGCAGAGGATTCAGAAAGAGCTGGATGAGTTTACGAAGGTGCTTGGAATTATCAATAGTGATGGCGACGTTATGCCTCCATTCATCTTTCCAAAGGTTCCTCAGACTCAACACGGAGGCCTACATCAAGCGCCCTGAGGAGGTAGTGCTGTCCTGAGTCAAGAGGGTGACTGCTGGAAGACCCTATCTCTGGCAACAGGACTCTGCACCATGCTACACAAGCAGGATAACCCAGTCAGGGATGTTAGACAATTTCTGCGACCACATCAACCCTTACATCTGGTTACCTAACTTCCCAAACTGCAACCCTCTTGATTAATATGTGTGGGATGCAGTTGAGCAAGAGACCAACAAAACTCTTTGTAACACCAAAGATGAACTAAAGGTAAAAATTATGGCAGCATACAACAACTCAAACAAGGAGACCGTCCAAAAGAGTTGCAGGAGGTTCAGAAGTCGTCTGGAGGCCAATGGCGATTTTATTGAATTAATTTATTTCAAGATATTTTTGTGTAAGTTTGGTAAATATATCTGTTAAAATGAAATGTCAGTGTTATTTTGAGTTTTTACGTAATTTAGACGACAATTTATCCATCGCACCCTGTATATCGTCTAGTGTGATACAGCATATTAATGGACAGAATCGGTAACCTTCATTACCACAGCTTTTTTTTTTCTTTCTTTTTTTTTTTTAGATAGGTAAGCACAACCGTGGCTCGCATACTAAATTACTGACAGAAAGGTGTATGATTTAATTATACTTTTAAATTATTCTTTAAAGATACTTAGAGCTTTGTAATGCGCAGTTAGCCCACTTTTCTTCGCTTAAAAATTATTTTTTACTTAACTTTCTGTTAGTCTGATTTATATATGTATATAATTTTCATCGCCCCGGAGAAGGTGGTGAAAAGTTATCAGCCATACCAGGGATCACTTTCATTTTTATATGTTGATATTAAAAAAAAATCAATTCACCCAAGCAAGACGCAAGAGGCTACAGGGAGTGAACGAGAAAAAGAAGACTTTATAAGAAATCAGAAACCCAATCGATATACACTCTTTGATAACAACCGTTTTCTACAATCTGAGTACCAATTTTTTTTTTTATAAATGTGCCCTGTTTCACTGCATGATTGTAAGGGAAGGGTTTCAGGACCAAGAAGAAAATTTCAATGTTTTGTGTTACAGAATGCGTAGGCTGGCCCAGAAGAGCAAGATATTGGTTCAAGACCCAGCTTGGAATGCTGATAGTGATAGTTCACCTTTGTTTAAGTCATTAATATAAGATTGAAAAGGCGCGTAGACGTGGTGAGGACTGCAAGAATTTGAAGGATCACTACGCCTACCGCATCCAGGTTCCTCGCTGAGAAAAGCCAGAACTTGAAACTGAAATTCTAGCCGCTCCCTCTCGCTTCTTCCTAGAAATGATCCTACAACTACCCCCTCATACAATAAAACGAGTTACAAGAAAAGAAATGAAAAGAAAATTGTCTGTCGTTGATGCAGTCTGTGACGTAGCTTTGGAGGTCTGATGAATTGAAGCCAGAGATAACATGGAATTGTTGTGGCTAACAATGTTCCATATTCACAATCCCATTGAGAACTTATGAGTTGTTTTGTTCTATAAGAATGTAGAACATCCACCACGTGTAATGCTGTAATTAGACGAGTGATCGTGGCAATAGATCCCAGAAGAAATATTAAGAAGTTTTGGAGACTTAAGAACTATTTTGCCAGTACATGCAGGACCAATAATGTGGAACAAATACATAGACTCAATAGCATCACCTACCACAAGGAAAGTTGGTTCCCTGTGTCGTCCCAGAAAGTTTTTCTCGTCTGAGTCCACCCTTCATATCTATAAATCAACCACCCTTCCTAGCATGGAATATTGCTGTCATATATGGTCTGGTGACCCACTGTAAGTCTCGAGGTCCTCGACAAAATTCAGAGACGGATATGCAATGTGATAGGTCCTGATCTGGCATCTAAATAATTTGATTTAAAATAGTAATTTACTAAGCGTAGTTTAGATGTAACACAGGGTCGAGAGTACAGAGCGTCCTGCAAGGATCGAACTCAATACTCAATAGTAAGAAGAAAATAAGCCAATAGGTTCTGATCTGGCATCTCGTCTACAGTCTCTTTCTCACAGACGTACCGTGGCTTCCCTCTGTCTCTTCTATAAGTATTTTCACGGCAACTGTTCCGACGAGCTACTTTCGCTGGTTCGCAGACTGCATGAATTTAAGCGAGTTACTAGATTGGCATCTCGGTCCCACCCTTTCACTCTCGAAACAGTTAAATGTAACCATCTCTTCTACTCAAACAGCTTCTTCTCTTGCACTTCCCCTCTGTGAAATTCTCTTCCCCTTACTTGCTTCCCTGATAACTATAATCTTCAAATATTTAAGTGTGATGTCAACCGACATCTTCTGATACCATGATCTTGCTACCGTCTTTCTCTTTATCCTCTCCCCAAACATGACTCATTATTTTTGTTCTCAATCCTCAGTAATCCCTTGCATGCTAGTGGCACTCCCGCTTTGCTTAGGGTGAAATACTTATAAAAAAATTATGTAAGTTGTCATACGGTTTTAGTTTATCCGTAGTGGTTAGAAAGTTCGATTTTCGACCATGAAACTCGGGTTTGAATCACACCGTGGCTGTTTTGTAGGATAGGTTACTTCTTGATTTTATCGGCCTGGGAATGTGATTCCAGTGTGCAGCCTATTTGAAAAGGGTTGACTAATGTCTTGTGAATAAATTGAGTTAGCGGTACTGTTTAGGAAGCTGTCGATAGTGGTGCTAGTACGAAGGCGCAAGACGTTGTGACTGATGGTTTGAGCGTACCCAGCTACTTTCAGCCTTTTAATTACGCCAGAGGTTGCGCTGTTTCCCAGAAAATGTAACTAATGTCCGCTCAGCAGAAGATCACTATAAATTACAGGTAGACTCTGTGGTATTGAAAAAAAATACCTGAGCAGGCGTTCATCTGCAACAGGGATTGGTTATCCACCATAGCAGACTGGTGTGCTTAAAAAAGAGTAGTCGGCCATTATCTATCTATCTATCTATCTATCTATCTATCTATCTCAGTCTATTTCTTTCTTTCTTTCTTTCTTTCTTTCTTACTTTCTTTCTTCCTTTCTTTCTTTCTTTCTTTCTTAATCTATCTATCTATCTATCTATCTATCTATCTATCTCAGTCTATTTCTTTCTTTCTTTCTTTCTTAATCTATCTATCTATCTATCTATCTCAGTCGATTTCTTTCTTTCTTTCTTTCTTTCTTTCTTTCTTAATCTATCTATCTCAGTCTCTTTCTTTCTTTCTTTCTTAATCTATCTATCTATCTATCTATCGCAGTCGATTTCTTTCTTTCTTTCTTTCTTTCTCAGTCTTTTCATTATCTATCATTCTATCTATCTATCTATCTATCTATCTATCTATCTATCTATCTATCTATCTCAGTCTATTTATCTCTCTCTCTTTATATATATATATATATATATATATATATATATAAACAAATATATATATAATTTTAAATTATAATTAAGTCAAGCTGTAAAACTTTCTGTCTGTTTTTATCGCATCATATCATGTAGATGTACCTCATGACGTCAATATCACTTCTAATTAACTTGGAGAATATTATGTTGGGAAACTTTTGATATGTCTTTATCTACGAACCTAAAATTTATTCGCATATTGCGAGCTGCTAAATTATACGAGATATCATATATATTTTTAATTAGACGGTTTCCGGTTTTCAAAAAAAAAAGTTCGAGTGAAAATGATCTTAAAAGATAAGAAAGAGAATATGATATCAACCTGTTTTAATAAAAAATACAAATAAACAAAACAAACTCAAACACATCTCCATTGTTCTTTTTCTTTCTAACGGACGGACATGCTTATTGAATTTTTCAGTTTCTTATTTCGTAAAGGGTAAACAGGATAATATAATATTCAAAGCATTATTTTACATTCAAGTGAGAATAATTAATAATCTTCTTGTTTCTGACTTTGTTTCTTTACGCGAACTTGGAGAATAGATAGATAGATAGATAGATAGATAGATAGATAGATAGATAATGGCCGACTTCTCTTTTTTAAGCACACCAGTCTGCTATGGCGGATAAACAATCCCTGTTGCAGATGAACGCCTGCTCAGGTATTTTTTTTCAATACCACAGAGTCTACCTGTAATAGAAATTTCATATCATCACGCCAGCCTGCTGTTTCAGTAATGTCTTCTTTACCATTCTTTAATTTCTCCTTTAGCTGTTCGTATTTATTTACAAATTCACAGATAAACAGATATTCGATACTGTTGTTGTTACCTCCAAGTTCGTCCTCCATTATTACGTCAAGCGCACGGTCAAGAACATGATGTTGACAGCCAATCAATTGTTTTTCTTCCAGTTACTTTTAAACAAATAGTCTTTGTAACTGAATGCCAATCCCTTTGCTGCTCCCAGTGTTCACATTCGTAATGTCCATAACAATAATCATTATGCTTTTCCATAAAGTGTATTAATCCAAAACAACTGTTATTTCTTTGAGAACAGTATCCACTTTTCCATATCTAATGCTTCTAAATCCTCTTTCATTCTTCAAAACAAGCTCTTGATTTTCTTGGCCATCAATTCGTATTTCATCAAGATGCAATAACGTTTCGTGTTCGAATTATTATACAGAAAATAAATTATTTTACATAAAGTCAAAACGCCATAACCCTAATATACATACATTCTATATATATATATATATATATATATATATATATATATATATATATATATATGTAATTATTTATTTAAAAAAATATAACATAAATATGTTATAAAATCACTACAAAAATAGCCATTTTGTTTCAACACCTCCGGTGTCTTATCAAGTGATGATATTGAATGTAAAATAAAATAAAATGTATATATATATATATATATATATATATATATAGGAAATGGATTAAATTTGACATATTGTTATTTTTAATTTATTTTCTTTAAACGTTATTTTTGATAGATAATCATATTCGAGTAGAAGCACTGTTTTTTAATTAAACATTACTTTTTATGCAACTAAATCTACCAAACTGAATATTCGAAAAATCTCGTGAGAAAAAATATGCCGGAGGACGCATATTTTTCTGATAATATTTTTCGAATATTCGAGTCGGTAGATATACAGGGTGTTCCAAAAGTTACGCGACAATTGGTAGAAAACATACACTTATTAAATAACAACCAGTGAAAATTTGCATGACATCATCTTCCATAATTTGACCAATAAAATTTCTTAATATATTGTCACATACAGTAACATGATTCCATTTGGTAAATAAATATAAAATTTACAAGCTCATATAGGTATTTAGTCCGTCTCTCCACTAAGACGAGTTGTGACACAAGGTCTTTTTTTTAAGGTGGGGGACCCGAGCGCGTACACCCGGGCTGGGAACAAAAATTGCCCCCGCAACCGTAGGTTGCGCTGGCCTCGGTGCGAGCACCTATCCCTCTCTCTGGTGCAATGAGAGGGCGCGGCCGGCAGCTGTTCTCCAGGGCTGGGCACCACTCATTATAATTTTCTTCAGTTGCGCCCCTGTCCTTTGACTGAGTCGCCCCTGAGTGCACTCTGCCCAAGGACAGAGACGCAACTGAGAGATGATAAATATATGTGTTACAAACCGCTCAAAAGAGGGTTTAAACACTATTTACCAGGTTATCAATAGTAATGTGACTTTTGGAATACCATACAGTTGCTAAAAGTGTTTAATTAAAAATACTGTTTAATTATAAAGTAGAAATTCTATTTGAGTATGAGTATCCATCAAAATAATATTTAAACAAAATAAATTAAAAAATATATATATATATATATATATATATATATATATATATATATATATATATATAATGTATATATATTACAATTATATATTAATCAGTATTATTACATTAGTTCTTTTTGTGGGTACACGCCTTTGAGTAAACATTCCTGTTTATTTACAAATATTGGTCTAGATCATCGGAAGTGTACATCTTGGCAGAAACGGAAACTGAATTTCCTTTTTATTTTCCTCACAAAAAAAAAAAATAAATAAATAAAAAAAATAAAAAATTGGTTAGGCTACGGAAGTCCTTACGGCGTGGCAAGATTTAATTAACCTTTTTTTCTCTCTGGAAAACGACCTCACAAGGCAAGATTTAATCACACTTTTAAAAAAATGTGCATCTCCCGTTGGGACATTTCGAAGTTTATATCTACTAAATTATATTTCCGTACCTGAAACACAAATAAAGTAATTTTAAAAAAATTAATAGATGTTTTTAATAAATATTATTTCTTGTTAAATATCTCAATCATATTTGAGTAGGTACATTACACTTTCATCGTGTCTGGACGAAAAACACAGATTCATCAATGAGTCTGAAACATTCATTTTATGTGACAAATATTTATTCTTTGACATAATAGCTTTCTTGTAAGCTTTTCTCCAACAATCATATTGATCGTACATTATACACTAAAAATTTAAGATCGAAAGTCAGTTAATAATTGTGTCAGGATAGGGATTTACGGATTCATCATCTGTCATTATCCAAACATGAGTTTCACATCTTTTCGGTCTTGGTGAGTAGTCAACAGGATAAGGCTGATTTTATCACTTAGAATTTCTTCAAATAATACAACACATTTCCAATAAAGCAACACATATTTGGTAAAGAAAAGAGTTTCTGAATTGCCGCCCTGAAGATGTCCATTTTTTTAATCGTTAATGAATATCCTATGCAAAAATGACACCCCTGTACCTATTAAGAAAAAAAAAATTTAACGCTAACTTATATTTATTAATGTAAGTTCTTGTGGAACCCTTTTACCGGATTTCAGAAATTTCCTTAAGGTATTATAGTTGACTGATTGTACTATGAAGAAACAATTTATTAGACTTCAAAGACAATTGTAATATTTATTTAAAACTTTATAAAAGATGGTGCTGGAACTTTGGTATCAACCAACACGATTTGATGAGATATAACCATAGCGCCATTTACATTTAATATTATAATTTCTAAGTAAGTACTATATGTTAAAAATGATGGAATTATTAATGTAGTATAAATTGGTACTTCTGCTTGGGATCAGTGTAGTATATGTGCACTCTTTTTAAAATCATAATGTCGCTCCCTGGCATTTCTGACTAAGATCATTATAGTATCTATGGACGCTTGCTAGATTCATAATGATTCACCGCCTGGGATCATTGTAGTATCTGTGTATACTCCCGAGAATCATAATGTCGCTACCTTGTATACGTGAGTATACATTATGTTATTTGTGTACTCTTCCTTGAATCATAATGTCGCTACCTGGTATTCAGGATTAGGATGATTGTAGTATCTGTGTACTCTTCCTAGAATCATAGTATCGTTACTTGGCACTTTTACCTGGGATCATTATGGTATCTGTGTACTCTTCTTAGAATCATAATGCCACTACCTTGTACGCCTGACAAAAATCATTGTATTATCTGCGTACTCTTCCTAGAATCATAGTATCGCTCCCCGGTACTTATACCTGGGATCATTGTAGTATGTATACTCTTCCTAGACGTCATAAAGATCTTGAAGGCACTTGACTGTCCATTCTTCGCAATGATTTGTTCTGGGAATTTCAAGTCGCGATGGTTCTGGATTCCAAAATCTTTTTCACAGAATTTAATCGTCTTTTGTAAGCATGCAAGCTGTTACGTAACTTCTGATAATCATCTGCATTGTAGATTTGCTCAGCAAATCAATGGTCCAGCCATCTGTAATCTACAAATGAATCTACAAATTTCGAGTAGCGAGTCTCTTTTCTCTGGTAGAAGAATAAATGCCAAAAGAGCCAGTATTGCTGTAGAATTCCATCTTGCATTATTTCAGTTAGGTATTTTTCGAAACTTCACTTTAGAAAATCTTCCAGTTTCTTCGAAAAAGCTTGAAACTCGAGTTAAACGAAATAGAAATTTCATATCATCACGCCAGCCTGCTGTTTCAGTAATGTCTTCTTTACCATTCTTTAATTTCTCCTTTAGCTGTTCGTATTTATTTACAAATTCACAGATAAACAGATATTCGATACTGTTGTTGTTACCTCCAAGTTCGTCCTCCATTATTGCGTCAAGCGCACGGTCAAGAACATGATGTTGACAGCCAATCAATTGTTTTTCTTCCAGTTACTTTTAAACAAATAGTCTTTGTAACTGAATGCCAATCCCTTTGCTGCTCCCAGTGTTCACATTCGTAATGTCCGTAACAATAATCATTATGCTTTTCCATAAAGTGTATTCGTCTAAAACAGCTGTTATTTCTTTGAGAGCAGTATCCCCTTTTCCATATCTAATGCTTCTAAATCCTCTTTCATTCTTCAAAACAAGCTCTTGATATTCTTGGCCATCAATTCGTATTTCATCAAAATGCAGTCTCATTTCGTGTTGGTGGTGACTTTAAAAAAACTGAATTAAACTTTTTCATTATTTTTAAACAAAAGTCCATCGAATTATGATACACGAAATAAATTATTTTACATTAAGTCAAAAGGCCATAAACCGAAAATATATATATATATATATATATATATATATATATATATATATATATATATATATATATTAAGAAATGGACAAGGTCCGACAATTTATTTATTAAAGACATTTTTTATGTTTAACGTTGTTATTTATAGATACAAGTATTTAAGCAAATGCTCTGTTTATGTCAAAGAACGAATATTTTCTATGAAAATTTCTCGGACATTCAGGCCGGTAAATGTTATTTAATACTGTTTATCATAAACAGAGCATTTGCTTCAATACTTGTATCTATAAAATAACAACGTTAAACATAAAAAAATGTCTTTAATAAATAAATTGTCGGACCTTGTCCATTTCTTAATATATGACGTCATTTGTTTACATTTGATACGCCAGAGCAGTTATGAATGTACGAGATTCATGGAAGATTGGAGTTTATAAGCAGTAAATTCGACCTTGTCTACCGAACGGTTCTTTGTAGCCTAGAGGTAAGGCACGTCAGCGTATATGACGGTTCCGTATAGGATGCAGGTTCGAATCCTGTCAAAGAACGAATATTTTCTATGAAAATTTCTCGGGCATTCAGGCCGGTAAATGTTATTTAATACTGTTTATCATAAACAGAGCATTTGCTTAAATACTTGTATCTATAAATAACAACGTTAAACATAAAAAAATGTCTTTAATATATATATATAATTATTTATTTAAAAATATGATTCCATCGCCTCATAAGAGTTCTCATGTTTCAAAACAAGAGCCGAACATGAGAACTCTTATGTAGCGATGGAATCGTATTTTTAAATAACACACACACACACACACACACACACACACACACACACACATACATACATACATACATACACACACACACACACACACACATATATATATATATATGTAATCTCTAAAGTATTAATGGATTTTTTTTAATCCGACATATTTATTACTTCAAACGTTATTTATACTCTACTTTTGTATCGAGCACTATTTTTAAAAAATAATAACAAAAATACTAAAGAAGGATTATTTATTTAACAAGTTCTTTCTTATTTTCTACATATTTTTACACACACACACACAACAATACTGAGGAGAGAGATCTCTCTATAGTTGTTGCAGTCGCTTCTCTAGCCCTTATTTTTTTTGTAGATGATGATGATCTTGGCGTCCCTCATATCCTTTGGTACAGTACCCTCTCGTCAGTATTGGAAGAGGGCTTCATGCAATGAGAACAGTAGGACTGTCCTGCAGGGCTTGAACAGGTCGAGTGGTATTCCATCATGGCCTGGTGCCTTTACCGCAGCAAGACTGTCAATGGCCTTGCTGGGCTCACCCAACATTGGTTCAGCATCCAGTACATCCATGGTCGGCAAGCATTTGATGGCATCGAGTGCTGACGCAGACACGGCATTCTGTTTCGAGTAAAGGTCAGAATAATGTTCTATCCATCTCTCCATCTGTTGGCTCTTGTCACAGAATACTTCTCAATGGAAGATTTAGTCTCGATTGGTCCAAGTGCCCTCTTGATACAATCGTACATTCCACTGATGTTCCTCGTGATGGCGGCAGTCTGTATGTCTTCTCTGAACTGGATTCAGTACTCATTAGCGCAGAGTCGAGCCGTCTGTTGAACTTTGCCCCTTTCAGTTCTAAAGGTATGAAGGTTCTTTTCTTTAGGAGTCTTTTTTTGTACTCAGCGAGAGCGGCGCACTTGGCTGCAATGATCGATATCATCTTAAAGGAGTTTACTTCTAACGAGTCATGAAGTTTAGAGTTTTTTCCCCCCCCAAAGTGACCAGGGCTGTGCGATAGATAGTGTTTCGCAGTTCTTCCCAATTCTATCTGCCAGACATTCTGGACAGGATGCCAAGTTCCTTTTCAAAGGTGGAAGTAAACTGCTTCACGTGTTCTGTTTTGGGCATTTTACTCGTGTCAATGTGGGCTTTTCCTTGCTGTTTGGCACGGGGGAATTTCTTCAGCTCTATTTATGGTCCTGCAACATACCAAAGAATCGTCTGTATCGCATGCCGCACTCTAGTAGGAATGGGTGAGTAGTACGTTCTTTAGTAAGGTACGCCTGGTCAGGATCAGATCCAGCTGGTGTCAATGGTTCGAGCGTGGATGCCGCCAAGAAACCTCGTGTTAGGGTTTCTAAATTATATAATTTTACACATATTAATAGCTAACATTATTATTTTATTATAAAAATGCATATATACATACATGCATACACACACACACACACACACACAGGCACACACACACACACACACACATATATATATATATATATGTGAAAAGTGTATATAAATATAAACAAATATATATATGTATAATTATTTATATATTATATGCGCGGTACTTATTAGAAAGCGCTCAATATCAGAGATAGAGCTAACATATTTGGTTGGATAGATGTGAGTTTGTGACCCCGGGTTTCACGCTTTAGCGATCGTCAGACAAACTGATTAATGTTTTAAAAAAATTGGGTTTAAGTAGATTGCGTGTATTGGTGTTATTGTGGAAGTGGTGGGGGAAATTTCGTCGTTTTGTCATTCATCGTACTAACGCAAACATCGATGTATGCAGACACATATACACACTTGGTCG
>CAHIKZ030004782.1:135000-252500 GCA_903632075.3 Acanthosepion pharaonis
TGCTTTTATATGCCAGGACGTGGGCGAGCATGTCTCTCTGCTATTTCCATTTATTGCTCGAAGTAACTTGTTTTTTTTTTCTATCCTTCTTTGACCCTATTTTGTCATCCATTGACACTGTGGGTGTTGACAAACAAAAATATATCTGAGCATGCGTCTTGAACAGGCTTTAGCCAGCCAGCTTAACAGACAGGCATACTTGGATACGAGCAGACAGCCATTACATAAGAATCGGAAGAGTTAAAATATCGTTATCATTTGAATTTGATAAATCTCTTTTTCTTTTTGGTTAAGTAATTTACTTGCTGTTCTCAATCTTTCTCTTGCTTGTATTTAGTATGTCCGGTGAGTCTTAAATTCTCTAGGCCTTTTTCCTCATTATATTTTCCAGAAACTTCAGCTGTTACTTTCAGATTGTAAATACAGGGTGACCCCCCCCCCCACCAAAAAAAAAAAACGGGAACTTTTTAACAATTCAATAAAACCAAGAGTGATGGAAGAAAAATATTTTATTCATAGTAATTGAAACCTTAAAACATGCCGTTTAAGAAACAATGATGGAATTTTCATTTTTTTAAAATTACGTCCTGTAGATGGCGGCCTCCTGTACGAATGCATTCTTGAAATCTGCTGTTGAGATTCCTCGTTGACTGCTGCTAACGCACGCTGTTGTCCGTTCCACTGATCCATAGTTACTAAAATGGCGAAATGTTTACTTGCTCAAGGTCACTGTCTCGCAGTGTCGCCATTTGTTCATGTCTGGCAATACGCACTTCAAAAATTCCCGTTTTTTTTGGGGTCACCCTGTATAAGCTTCATTGTAGTCTCTTCGTTGATCACTATGTTATTCTCTGTATTCGACGATAGAATCATATCTCTCTTGCTTCAAGTCTTCTCTTCATTGTGAGGAAATTGTCCAGTATTTACTGTCAGATAAGAGATTAGATATTACAGAGCAGTTCAACGTTTTTATTTATTTGTAACAATAGTGACTCAAGTTTTATATTAACTTGTAACAATAGTGACTCAAGTTTTATATTTTGCCATTTCAATTTTCTTTCAATTTTTGGTGTCATATATTCTGTCTTTACTATACATTTTTTTTTACTAATGTTCAGCTATTACAAGGCCCAAAGGTCACTTAAGATAGTAGGTCACCGTATGGAATTGTATTAGCGTAAGAAAGAGCAAGATAATAGGAAAGTTAGACAGCCAATTCCAGATTTGAAGATGTTGAGATTTAATTAGCAAATAAAATTTCATAGTTCAGGCAGAGATGTTAGGAGTATAGAGTAGACTTTAGAAGGAACCGGAAACCCAGTCCAAAACAGGAAACAAAAAATGAATCTCTACACCTTTTCAAAGGGAGAGGAGTGTAAACCGGACGATAGGCTAATTTTGGTAGAGGTTTACGATTTTGGAGCGCATTGGGTGAATCGAACTCACAGCGAAGTGATAGGAATCTGTGAGTCCAATTTTTTCGTCATTGCACCACAATGAGACGCCTAAAATGGAAGTATGTATGAAGCACATGTAATAATATCTGCGGCCAATTGGTTAGAGCATTCCTTTTCGGCTATATAAGATCAAGGTTCGAATCTCACCACGCTTGATTTGTCAGGAAGTATCATTGTATCGGCTTGGGGAGGCAGTTCCAGCATGCGGCACAGTGGGAAAGTACCTGAAATCCATACCCCGGGGGTCTGACAGGCATACTCAGATACGTCCGGCCAGTGATTACATCTGAAGAGGAACAGTTAAAATATCGTTAACATTTGATGAATCTCTTTTTATTTATCAGTCAACAATCAAATGAACAAAACAGGCGATCTGTCTTTTTTGTTAATTCATACGCGCGTACGTTTATACGTATCAATCTCCATGTTTAAACATCCTTGTACATAAATCGTTTTATCCCTTTCTGGCTGTCTCTTTACTTCTCGTTTTATCTATCAGTCTATCTCCGCATTCTTTTTCCTCTTTCTAGCGCTTCGGACATCACTTCAACTCGACTCCATTAATATCATCGTGCGGCACATAAACTTTTTACTTAGAGGGGAGGACACTGAACCTTTCGAGGAGTGACCGTGTGAAGTGACAGAGGGCAAAGAATGAGACGTAGAGACCAGCGCATGCTGACATGACATTTTTATTGGGACCAGATGCACCACGGTGCCAAGAACGAGAATCACCCTTCGGTCATTCTAATCAATCATACCTGAAAGTATGAAATAGCACAGGTCAAGTGAAATGTTTCGTCTTTCTGGGGAGATGGTAATTGTCCCAGGACTGAAAGTACGCGGGTATTTTTCTCTGCTTACTGTCTCAAATTTCTTACAAGACTCTCTAGTTGTTATTTTACAAGGTTAGAACACGGTCTGTCCAGCTATTTACCCATATCCGGGTGGGGGAGAAGAAGCGGATTCATGCCTTTCCCAAGAGTATTAGCACGTAAGTGAATGTAACGGATTCGACTGGAATTCGAACTCCAATCGAATCCATTACATTCCTTTATGTGTTAATACTCTTGGGAAAGGTATGAATCTTCTTCTACTCACCCCCCTCCAGCTATGCTTAAATAGCAGGACAATTGGATGGCAACTGGTCTACGGCAGAGGGAAATGGCAACCTACTGCGGGAAAAAATCTGCTTCGTCAGTCATGTATCGAAAGATACATGATCGCTTAAGCGTGTATCACGCATGGCACATAACTGACAGACAATTATAAGGCATCCGATGACGATCAAACCTACCACGTCAATCCAGTCTAGATTGCTAACCATTAATCCAGTCTGAGGTACGTAGTTTTTATTTACAAAACTTAATTTAATATAAGAAAATTAGGGGTCCGCACTATACACAGGTAATGTTTTTGAAGAGGTTAAAAATCATGCATTTTCAGGCATGAACGAAAACAAAAGTACGGTATCTAAATATTCGTATCGGATATTTTATGGTAAGAAGTTTTTCGCATTATTTTGGGGTGACTTTGTATAAAAAAGACTGTAGATCATTTATTTGCTATATGTTCACGGTGATGCCAAGTACTGCAATATATGACTACAGCAGGCTCACTAATATTGCTCAGAAGCTGAGGTCGCATTGTACATGGCCTATATGAAAAAATTATGTTTTTCACCAAAAAAGATTTTAGAGGTCGCACTATACATAATGTATGCTTATATACAAGTATATACGGTAGTTTTTTTTTTTGCTGTTTTTGTTTTTTGAAAGGGCTTATTATTATTGGTCCAGATCTGGCGTCTGGGCTTCGGTCACTTTTCCACCACAGGAAAAGTTGCCACTCTGTGTCTTTTCTGTAAATACTTTCATGGTAATTATTCGGATAAAATCTTTGCTATGGTACCTAGACTTTATGAATTTATATACAATATGAGATTAGCGACACAGTTTCATCAATTTAAAGTGGAGGTGACTAGATGTAACCGTATGTTATATGTTAACAGTTTCTTTCCTCGCACTTCTCGCCTGTGGAAATCTCTTCCGGCTCCATGTTTTCCAGTCAATTTTAATCTTCAAAAATGTAAATGCAATGTCAATCGCTATCTACTTTCCTCCTGATTACTCTTTTTGTTTCTCCTTAGTAATGTTTCTGTTTCTAATTCTTCTACACCCAGTAACCCCTTGTGGCTTAGTGGCTTTACTGCATTGCTTGGGGTGAACTCGATTAAAATAAATAAAAAGGGGCTTTTTAGTCAGACAGAAACCATTTCAGTAGAACTTCGTATACGGAGCTGAGATGGACTAACAATTTCCATGAAACTTTTTTTTTTATTGAAAATTTTCATTACTAAAATTTGGCTTATTTTTTCCTTTTATTTTTCATCCCAAAATTCAAGTCGTTTTAAAATTCTCTGAAATTTAAGTAAGCAGTATGAAAATAAAGAATTCACTCTGGAGAAGATGTGAACTCGTCCCTCTTATATTGAAAGTTTGTCTGATGTGGATAGCAATCTGTCGTTTAGCCTAGGAAAGCAAAATCGGGCGTCATCTTTTCAAATTCTATTGTTACATTTTGTATCATTCCAGTTTTACGTCATTTTCGTTTATATCTGATAGTAAATGTGATAATCTTAAGGATTTATTAGATGAAGCATTATTATTATTTCCGAAACGCAGTTTCACATTTTTAATCAATTCACCCCAAGCAAGGCGATAAAGCCACTAAGACGCAAGCAGGGAGGGGGGGGGCTATTGGAAGTGAAAGAGATGAAAAAGATTTTAGAAGGAACAGAAAATCTAATAATAGTATAAACTTCAGAGTTTAAGCGGAGACGTTAGAAGTAGAGTGTTGGAGTAGAATTTAGAAGGAACCGGAAATCCAGTCCTAAACAGGAAACAAAGGTTAAATCTCTACTTCTGTTGAAAAACCAGAGAGGAGCATGAACCGGGCGATAGGCGAGGCGAACGTTTCTACCCCTGCTGTAGAGAATAAATGAAATAAATAAATACTAAAAAATTTAGAGTTTAGGCGGTGATTTTAGAAGTATAGAGTTCAAGTAGAATTTAGAAGGAAACGTAAACCCAACCCTAACTGGATCAAACCCAGAATTATCAAGCACATAGTATCATTATGTTAGAATATATCAATAGTCAACAATATATTAGCTAGTGGAATGGCATTAATTTTGGTCAGTTGTAGAGACTTTCTTGGTCTCAGAGATGAGCATTTTAGTCAGAAAATATTTGTTAGCATTATAAACTAGATATTTCCGTTTGTTTCTAGTGTAAAATAGAGGATTTTATTGCAGGGGCTTATTTACAAGTTTATGCAAATTTCTATCTTCAATTAGTTAAGCAAAGCCCATCTCGACGTGCGGTAATGGTTAGCGAGGCTAGTCTGGGTGATCATTATTATTATTGGGTAGTAGCTTTGATCCTCACCAGGTGCCTCATGCAAAAATCGATATTAAATAACCCAACTTTAGTGATATGCTAATATAAGATTGTGATCATTTGCATATGGACTAAGGACCCCTATATATAAACCCGAGTAGTCATGAGGGAGACAGAATTCGTCAGTAGCGTTTACAAGCACGGCTATGAGACTTCACGACGCAGATAAAGTTTGCTATGTCGTAAAGTCAACCAATCCAGAATCAGGATTTCGGATTCAGATTTTCAAGGCAGACAAAAACTTGGCAGATCCGTGCAACACATTTTCTTTTTCTTCATTTAACCCCCATAAAACGCTGAGAAAAATACGATTCCGAGAAATAAACAAATTTGAACTCTTTTAGAGTTACTTTGAAGTGATTGGAAATTACAGACTCCCCCTCCCAATACGCACATACTCGATAGGGGCAGAGAATATTTTCGTAGACCACAACTGCGGCGTGTGAAAAAGGTTTCTTGCTTCTAGTTTCTCTTTTTATATATATATATATATATTAAAACCTGTTTTGCGCTAGTTTTCAAGAAAATAAAATAAAATTAAGTAAATTACATAAATAAATAAAAAATGAAAATAAAAAAAAATATGAATAAAAGAAATAAAAAATATGGCGCTGGGAATTTTTACAGACATATATTATGTTTAAAGCGTTAGTAATGATTAATTTATGAATTTATTAACAATTTTCACGGTTTTCCTATTTTAATTTTCTTAAGTATCCTAACATTTAATGCATAAATAAACTCATTGCGAGTTGCACGAATACCAAATACTTGTGTAAATTCCTCTATTGCGTCGTTAGATATTTGGGCTTAACAACTGTAACAAAATATTGTAATAAAAATCATAAGTATGAGTACAGGTCATTATTTAAAGAAGTAAGGGGGTACAAATAAAAAGATTTAAAATTGACAAATGTTTTTTCATTTCAATGAAGCAGAAATACATGACAGCCACTGCTTTTCTTTCTTTTTCTCATTTAAATCAAACAATCTCTGACATCTGTTTATATTTCTGAGATGATGTATTATATACACTATTTACATTATTCGTCCTTATCTTTGTTGCCATATTTATCATAACGTTTCAGCCGTTGTACGCTCCAGCCTTGCACTGTTGAACCCTATATTTCACTCACTGGGGTAGACTGTTCTAGTTCCACGTGCCATATCTAATGGATGTCAGTTATCAGTTATCTCCTGTTAATTCACCTCTCCAAGTTCTCTACTTAACCAGGTATTGAACTCACAACTCTTTGGATCCTGTCACTGTGCCATGTGCCCTTAAGGACCTCTGTGTATGAATTTCTGGGACTTATAAACTTAATGCCTTCAGCAACCATTTTTACCAGTGCTCATATTGCAATTTTTGCTGTTATCAATTCATTTTTTTTTATTACCAGAGCTCATATTTCAATTTTCGTTGACATTATTGCTTTTCTCTGCCACTGGTACCCATATTGTATTCATTTCTATGCTTGGTCGGTTCAGGAGATTTTTGTGGCATAGCATATATGCTGATTCCTTAAGTTTACGAATTTTTCAATGATGTTCTTTGTCTATGATTTCAACCTGAGCCCACAGAGGGTAGTGATCTCCATTTTCTCTCCATATGTGATCAGCCACGCCTAATTTTTCCACTTCACCTCGTTTTACAGCTTTTGGTTGTTCTTAAAGCCTTACCTTAAGGGAGGGCGGCCTGTCTCCCCTGTATATTTCTTTCCGCAGCTGCACAGGGTGGCGTACACACAGTCTTTAGTCATGTTCTCCTCTATGGGGGCTCATACGCGGTAGAGGTATCTGCGAAGTGTCGTCCAGCTTTTGAAGGTTGTCCTGATGTTATATGGATTTCATATCCTTTGTATTTTCTCTGAAAACCTCTAACGGTGAAGTCGGTATAAACCTTTCTTTGTTGGTTCCAAATCTGCGCAAAGCTGACTTGTGCTCGACTATTGTAATGATGTTTCTCCTTACCTACTTTAATTTCTGGACCCCCCCACAAAAAAAAAGAAAGAAAACAGACATATACAAGAGACAGAACTTCGTTTCCCTACGGTTTATATATATATATATATATATATATATATATATATATATATATATATATATATATATATATATATATATATAAAAGTCCGTGGTAGAAACCTAAGTTCTTGTTTGCTTTTTTTTAATCGTATACACGTGAACACACGCATACATAAAATACACATGAACATACAACCTTCCTTTTGAATTCCATAAAAATCGCTACGCTGCTGAGCACCTGACCAAGCACATCCATACGTCACTTAGGTATTCATTCATGTGTAGTGTGTCATGGTTAAATTAAATCTATCACATAACAGTATTATATCATGGAACGACCAAAGAATAGGTTGTTTTACATCAGAGGTGGAGGATTGGAAAATCATGTATGAATACAATGCACTGAAAACTGGAAAGAGAGTTCTGTCGTCAGTGAACCGGGGAAACGAACGAGTCCCAGAGGGAACGTCATTTTTCCACGTCCTAATACATCTTGGAGCAAGAGGGAGAACGAGTAAGAGGAAGGAAAATGTGTTTTTTTATAGACATCGCCAACTAACGGACGTCTGACGAAGCTAAGTGTGGTAATAAGATTTTCTTTATTACTAGCATCAGAGCAAAATGTATTCCTTTTTCTTTTTTTATTATTAATTATTATTATTTTATTTATTGATATTATTTAATTTTCCCACACCTTACAACCACACTCAGTCATGAGAATGATGAGGATGATGATGATGTGATGAATAGAGGTTTCGTTTTCATCGTAATCTTAGGAACGTCAGCATATGATTATTTTCTTTCCTTTTGAACTCATTCACGTCATCAAATTTGGTATTAATTATGAAAATAAAGATAAAATCCAGTATTAATTATCGGTTTATAAAAGAAGAAAACTGAAAACATGGAGAAACGTGCACGTAATTATACGGTGTGTCGATTTTCCATGACAACAAAAATATTATTTACACTATTTTCATTGGCCCAGTGGATAAAAGCGTTGGTTGAATCCAATGATTTGACACAAGGAGTTCAATACCTGGCTACAGCTGAGGGGAACAAAATCTTGGAGAGTTGAGTTAAAGGGAGATGACTGATGCTAATACATCCAGAAGAAGCATGACATGTGGAACTAGAACAATCCAGCCCAGTGGATGAAATAAAGAGTTCGAAATTCAATCACTTGAAGAAGGCCAGGCGTACAACGACCGAAACGTCGTGAATAGGGTAACGAAGATGAGGACAACAGTACGAACAATGTAAATAGTGTGAATAATTACAATACAGACAGAACAAAAATATTAAACACTAGCAGAATAACCCGTCTTCGGCCGGGTGTTTCCTTACTGGGAATTTTTGCCGTTCAATTGGAGCAGTTTAAGTTTAAAGTCAGCCTACCTGAAAATCAATATTAGTAACAACAATTGGGTGCAACTGAGGCACATCCCCAAATGGGGGGATTAACAATTTGAATGGGGGGTGGCCCTGAAAAGGGCTGTTTTTGCGTTCTCAATCTTGATTCAGCCTCAAGCATAGCAGCAGCTGAAGAGGCGTTTCTCCTGAGCCGTTGAGTCCTTTCATCATCATTTTCAGCTTCGCGCGCAGAAGCGTTCGGATGAACACTTTGGAAACGCATAAACAACATCCGGTCACACACACATATATAAGCACACAGATTTTGAGAATTATAGATATAGATAAATATTATTGTAATAATTTAAACTATTTTTATTAAAGTTTTTATGAAAGGTATATATCCAAGAACAGACAGTAAATAGTAAAACGTTGCTGAGAGTTATAATGGATAGGAAGTAGTGGAGAGTCACTGTCGCCAACAATTTGGACTTAAAACCAGCACTGAAGAATTATCTATCAAACAAAAAAATTCATCGAAATCGGATGAAAACTGTGGAAACGCATAAACAACATCCGGTCACACACACACGCGCGCGCGAACACACACACACACATACATTTTGAGAATTATAGATATAGATTATTGGATTGCTTATTTACACATAGGCACGAAATAATGGATTATCATTTTATTATTGGAAGAGACGAGAGAATGCGATGATACAGACAATGGGTGAGAGAAGAGCAGAGGCATGAAATAATTGATGGTCATTGTTGTATTGGAAAGAACAAGGAAGAGAATCAGAAGATACAGGCAAAGTGTGAGAGAAGAAGAGACGAATGAGAAAATTAATAATTTTAGTTGTCAACACCCGTGGAAATTCCACGGATCCAGCTCGTTATTATGATCTGACTTGAAACCGGATCACTTGGCCGGAAATCATTTTTTTCTTGTATCATACAATAATTTCCGATTTCCTGTATGATCTGCTCTCTTCGAAATCAGGGTCTCTCTTCCTCCCTCTCCCTCTCTCTCTCTCTCTCTCTCTCTAACACACACACACATACACATATATCTGTGTCAGGTTTTTAAAGCAAATATTGTCGCCATTTTATATTCTTAATTTCGCGCATGCGCGTTGGTTGTTTTTGATTTTGTCGACTGCAAAGTATTATAGGGCTCAGTTGGGCACTGTCTGTGAGAAAAAGAGCATCACGACGCAATTCACTCCGCTAGAAATGTGGAAACGACATGCTGCACTGCTTGGTATTCGCGCTAGAAGCTCCAATACGGACACTTCAGGGTGTTTGCGTATCAATCTGAGGACAGTACAGAGAATTCGGAAAGAGTTGGATGAGTCTAATGATGATTACGAAAAGACGGTAGTACGGAAAAGTCACTGTGATCGTTCTGATAAGAAAAGAACTCCCGAATTTGTTGGTGGGGGCCTCAGATTTAACACTGAGGTTTACATCAAGTTCCTTGAAGGGTTAGTGCAGCCCTGGATCAAGAGGGCGATTGTTGGAAAACCCCATGTCTGACAACAGGACTCTGCATGCCACACAAGCAGGAGAACCCAGTCATGGCTATCAGACAATTTCTGCGATCACAACACCCCTTACATCTAACTCCCTAGACTGCAACCTCCTTGATTTTTACGTGTGTGTGTGTGGGGGGGGGCAATTGAGCAAGAGACCAAAAAATTCCTTGTAACACCAAAGATGAATTGAAGGCAAGGATTATGGTAGCATTCACCAACTTAAACAATGAGACCGTCCAGAAGAGTTGCAAGAGATTCCTAAGTATTCTGGAGTTCGTGGTTGATGTTAATGGCGATTTATTCGAATAAATTTATTTTTGTTATTTGAATATATTTTTGTGTAATTTTGGTAAATATATCTGCTATATTTCAGTATTATTTTTATTATTTTTTTTGAGTAATTTAAACGACGATTTATCCATCGCACCATGTACATGTCTATACACATACACGTTTATAGACACATACATGTGTACACATGGATACAGACACATATCCACACACTCTCGCATGTGCGCATATTCGTAGACACATATACATGCGTCTTACACCATATATCTTGGCAGCAACCATTCTTTTATATATCTTTCATTGAATGTGACAGTCAAGGAAAATTGTCCATTCCGATTCTTATCAATTCTTTAGCCATTTTCAAGGCCTTTGTTGTCAATATGTTTTCAGTGTCTGTCTTCTAAAGTGTATTGTGTGAACCTCTCCCCCCCCCAAAAAAAATAGAACATTACGCATACTTAATAAAAACAATTTAAGTTTTTCCTTCTATACATTCTTGCTGCTCAAAGTATTATAAAATCCTCGGAGAATTCCAGTAAGATATCTTTGATCATTTCTAAGATACAACGGTTCCGAGCTTAATCTAACATTGGACAATTTTGCTGTTACACGATTTGGACAATTTTGCTGTTACACCCGGTATACCTACATGTTCGTACGCATAAAAATACATACACATTCATACACAAATGTATGTTCACAAATATACATCAACCATACGCATTAATACAAAGGAAAATAGAGCAATTATTTTCTGCCTTGTAGAGTATAAACATTTGAGAAATCAATCGACAGTAAACCAATTACAGTCTGTTTATTTGTATTGTACGTTTGCTGAAAAAATCGAGTTTGGTGATTGGAGTTTTGCTCTAGAGTTTCGCCATTTTCTTTGTTTCTGTTTTCATAACACCCTGGGCTGATACACTTTTCATTGGTACAATAGTTTTATTATTAATTTTCTTTCATCCTATGAACATTACTTTTCATTACAATGCTCTGGAAAGGATACTCTAGTCTTACTAATTTTTATTACTGCCCTTGTCACATCTTATTATCGCTGCTTTATATCACGACACTCTGGGTCGATACTCTCTTCATTATAAAAAAAATATTATTTTATTATATTTTTTATATTTTATTCTTGATTTTCATCACATTTATTTAATTCTGGGCCATACGGTTTTATTCTTATTAATTATTAAAATTATTTTTATTCCATTTTGTTATAATGGGTTTTTATAACAGCACTGAAAACCTTTTTTTATTCTTACTATATGTTTATTACATTTGTTCTATCTTATTATTGTCTTTTTTTATCACAACCCGCTGGGTTAAAACTCTTTTTATTCCTACTATTTTATAACTAACATTATTATTACTTATTAGTATTGCATTTTATCACAACTTTGGGCCAACACACTCTTCAATTATGGAAAACGGTGTAAAATTGCAGTAATTTTCCCAGGTGAAAAAAAAATGATTTAGAGGATCGTAGAGTGAGCTGTAGCAGAATAGCGAGAGATTTTTCTACAGCTTCATCGAAGTTAAGCAACGCCGAGCCCGTTCGTGCCCTAGATATATAACCGCTTTGGAATTCCAGGTGCTGTAAGCTTGAATGTGCGGAGGGTGCAATGCATAACGGCTCGGCATTGGAAATCGGAGAGCGAGGTTCCAGTGCCAGGCACATTCGTTATATTCCCTTATGCGCAAATACCCTTTGGAAAGGCATGAATCCACTTCTTCTCCCTCCCGCTATGGTTTAATTATAGAGCTGTTATCAGTAAATCATTATTATCTCGATAAAATTCTTACAATCTAAAATATTTTCTGGCTTTAAATAAAATGCAAAAGGAAGATAAGCATTTAAAAAAATAAATCTAAATATAAAATAATATAAAACTCGGCATGATAGAGTGGGCTAATATCTGCACTGGAAAATCTGCAACTTTTAATGGAAAGAAACTGTAAGAAACCGGTATGAACATCACCCAGACCGGGGTACAAAGATAAGATCTGTAAGAATTTCATGGGATTTTAAAATACATACAACCAGAACAATCACAGCTAATCGCCTAGACATCGTGACTAAAGACTACAAGAACAGAATGTGATTTCTTATTGACATGTCAGTCCCTGTAGATTGTAATGTATATTTGAAGACCTTTAAAAAACTGTCAAATACAAGGATCTTAAAGTAAAAATCTAAAAAAAAGTGACACATGAGGATATCAATAATTCCAGTTGTAATTGGAGGCCTCGGATTGTTTGGAAACGGCTCTGATAGACTCATTGAAGAGATTCCTGGTAGCCAATGCCTTAAAGAAATACAAAAAAAAAATGTACTCAAAAGTGCAGTTCACATATTACGAAGAGGTTTATCTATGTAAAAATGTGTATGAGCGTAGGTTGTTTTTATTTGCTTATGTTTACAAAAATGGTCGGTGGAAAATATCATAAAGCTTTTTCTGAGGTTAGGTCTCTGGTCGGGACCGGAAAGAAATGTGTATACAACAGAAATCCAACGATATAATAATAATAATAATAATAATAATAATAATAGTGGAAAGTCACTTTTGCCATGCTCCGAACTTGTAAGAAATGGTAAATGTAGCATTTTTGAATGATACTTTTCGTGTAGTTTGCTATGATTGTAAATTCTTTTGACTCAAGTTAATTCTTTCCTTTTCAGTTCCCTTTTCTTTTTCCTTCCTTTTTTTGTTTTTTTTTGTTTTTTTTGTTTTTTTTTGTTTTAATTTATATTTCAATTTTTCCGCCCCCCGACCTTAAGCGGACATCCGTGTCCATTTTTCACTTTTTTTTCCTCTTACTTTAGGCATCACATATCTCTGTCGTTGCGTATATGTGTACATGTTTACTAATATCTGTCTCTCTCTCTCTCCCTTGTATGTGTATATATATATATATATATATATATATATATATGTATACGTATATAATTTACATGTGTATGTATCCGCATTGACAGGTATCATATTGTATTATTTATTTTTTTTTGTAAGTCTATATACTAAAATCTATTTATCCCCCTTGGAGTGGCCACTCCGACTTATACTAAGTTAAAACTTAGTATAGTCTACCCCACTGAATACCATACACTCTTATGAACTATTCTACCTTCGTTATATTAATAAATCCACAATCTCATTGTTTGGGCGTGCTCTTGGATCTTCTCCGAGACTCGTCCTAAAGCTGGTAACCTGAACATAATTACCCCTTGGTGGTCAAGGTTAAAACGCATCTGTACCAATTTCAATGAATACGAATACTATTTCATACCGGATCGGCCGTCAACCGGGACAACAAGGGCCGCGTCCCTCAGAGATGAACCAGTCTGAGGACGAAAAGTCTGCCACTGGAACAAACTCTTCCACACACGAAGAGACACTTGGTCACCAAACCCGGATTATTGCCAACCTTGGACCAAGTGACTCAATACCAAATCGACTAATAAAAAGTAAACGAACGAAATGGATCCGCGAAGAGTATCGACAAGTCATGACATCCTTCTTCACTGCACTCGAAAACCCAGCAAAGAACACCACCAATCAAACATACCAAATATGGAGAAGTACGGTGGGAAATGATATAAGACCTAACCTCAAACCAAACATGCTTGCCAATGTCCGTAGGGACACCATGCGAAATAACAGACTCCCAAAGGCAGAAATAGATAAGATAAAATTAGATATAAGACAAAATACTGTGACCCATCACTGAAACTCTATTGAGACGAATGGAGAAATAAGGAATGCAACAGAGGATGAGGTGGACGCTGAAGCGAATGAAATACGAAATAATCTTTCAGGAAATGAAACCCAAGACTCAACCTGCAGTCCCCCAGAAAATGTACCTGGAGTCATCTTCAGTGACAATAAGTTAGAATTCCTTGAAAACCACGAATCTGAAATCACCGAAGCGAAAAGTGACGTCATCCAAGTACTCAGCAGAGTAACTTTCATACAATTGTCAGACAGAGACCAGCTCCCGAAAATCCATATGACGAATTCCAACAAGCACATCGTAAAAATATACAATGCTGCTCTGGAAACACTGTTAACAGATAAACTACCGGGAAACATCACAGAAGTTAACAACGTCATATACGCAACAGCTTTAGCAGCGACTCGGAAGCTTGGAGTCAAGACAATAAATAAAATTAACAGACACAGAGAACCAGCTTGGAAAACCAAACTGATTCGAGAAATAAAACAAATCAGATGTGAGCTTTCTATATTAGATGAGCTCACCAGAAACCCTAATATTTCCACACGTAAATGCAAAAAGGTCAAGCGGAAATATAACATTAAATCCCTAATTGATATTCCATTAATCAAGGAAATGCTGAAGCAGAAACTTCAGCTAAAGGCGCAGAGAACAAGACGATATGAAAAACGTTGTAGGTTCTATCGCCAAATAAAAATATTCGAACAGATCTTAAGAAATTTTACAGGGAAATTGGAAAAACACCTATACATGTCGAAAGGCCACCATCAATTGATAATGTACAGACATTTTGGGAAAATATTTGGAGCAGCCTAAAGGAATATAACCCAAATGCAGAATGGATACGGCGTGAAGAAGAACGACTGCTGGATACACCTCTGCAAGAATGGGAAAATATATCCACAGATGATGTTAGGCAAGCTCTAATGAAATCCCAAAAATGGAAATCCCCAGGAAATGACAAGTTGCCCAATTTCTGGCTGTATCATCTCACATCTACCCATGAAATTCTTGCAAAAACATTATCAACGCTTGTAAATAATCTCAATAAAATCCCGGAATGGATTACTGAAGGTATGACACACCTCATACCAAAAACAACTGAAACAGACGACCCGAAAAATTATAGACCGATAACATGTCTCTCCACAACGTATAAGTTGATCACGTCTGTACTGACGAACCGTACTTATTCCTTTCTCGAAACAAACAGCATTTTCCCGCTAGAAACAGAAGGGATGCAGAAGAGGTTCATATGGCTGCAAAGATCAACTTCTGATAAATAAATGATCCTGGAAAATTGCAGGAGACGACGCAGGAATCTAAGTGTAGCGTGGATTGATTATCGTAAAGCCTTTGATAGTGTTCCACATTCTTGGATCCTTAAGACTTTGGAAATGTACAAAATCTCCCCTGTGGTATTAAATTTCCTTAAGCACAGCATAGGAATGTGGAACACCAAACTATACCTTAGTCACACCGGGGGCACTGCCATATCCAACCGTCTGAATATCCGACGTGGAATCTTTCAAGGAGACTCTGTCACCCCTTCTGTTTTGTTTATCCTTAATCCCTCTTACACATGAACTGAACAACACTAGCTATGGTTACAAAATAAATAAGAAAATATTCAATCACCTACTCTACATGGATGATCTCAAACTCTTTGCCAAAGACGACAATGAGTTGAAAAGCCTCTTCAATATTGTAAAATACTTCAGTGACGACATAGGTATGGACTTCGGATTAGATAAATGTGCAAAAGTAACATTCAAGAAAGGTAGAATTACAGAAACACCCTTAATAGATTTAGATTTTGTCACAAAGATTAGGAACTGGAGCATGATGAAGCTTATAAGTACCTAGGAATTAGCGAAGGAGATGGCATACAGCACCCCCAAATGAAGGAAAAAATAAGAAAAGAGTACTACAGGCGTGTACGTCTGGTACTAAATACTGAGCTAAACTCAAAAAACAGGATATCAGCCATAAACACATTCGCTGTCCCTGTTGTGCAATACAGCTTTAATGTCCTTAACTGGATCATAGCTGAAATTAAGCGAATGGACGCCAAAACGAGAAAGCTTCTCACTTGCTATCGCATGCATCATCCCAAAGCTGATGTTGATCGTCTGTATATGCCCAGATCCGAAGGAGGCAGAGGATTAGTTCAACTAGAACTGTCCTACAAAACTACAACAATTGGCCTCCAAAGATATTTGGAAACTGCAGAAGACTGAATGATGGTATGCGTTAAGGAACATGAAAGTAGTAAGCGTCTTTACTCCGTAATGAAAGAAGCCAACAAATTCAAAATGGAGTTTCAAATGTTCGTAGAGATGCAACTACAGCACAATACACCGGCTGAAACTGCAAAATACCTAAAAAAGACAGCAAAGACGAATGCAACCGACCAGATACAGAAGCGATGGCAAGATAAACCGCTTCATGGCCAATACTCTGCCCGTACCAAACAAGCTGACGTAGACAAAACCCGTACCCATCAGTGGCTACGTAGTGCAGGGTTGAAAGCGGAAACTGAAGGTTTTATTGTTGCTGCGCAGGACCAATTCTTGCTAAATAGGAATTATCAAGCACATATACTAAAATATTGTGTCAGCCCAAAATGCAGCTTCTGTAACGATTGATCATCTTGTATCAGGTTGCACGGTGTTGGCACCCACTGAATATAAAACCCGACATGGCAGAGTGGGCCAATATCTGCACTGGAAATCAGCAACTTCTACGGGAAGGAAACTGAAAGAAACTGGTATGAACACCACCCAGACCCGGTTACGGAGATAGGACCTGTTACAATTCTATGGGACTTTTTTTTGTCAGTGGAAAGTGTCATGACGCCATTTCTAACCTTAGGTCCCTGGGCGAGACCCGGAAAGAAATGTGTAAACGCCCGAAATCAATTATTAATAATAATAATAGTAATCTCAAAAATGTGGCATATGGGAACATCAACAATCCCTGTTGTAGTTGGAGCCCTAGAATTGGTTGGAAAAGATTCCAGTAGACTAATGGAAGGGATTCCTGGAAGTCCATGCCTCAACGAGATACAAAAATTGTTCTGACAAGTACAGCCCACACTTTACGAAGGGCTTTATCTATGTAATTTTTTTTCTGTCAGTGGAAAGTGTCATGATGCCACTTCTAACCTTAGGTCCCTGGGGGAGACCCGGAAAGAAATGTGTAAACGCCAGAAATCAAAGGAAAAAAAAGTAATAATAATAATAATAATAATAATAATAATAATAATAATAAATGCCCTGATGCTACACCAGGCAGTACTCTTATAGTTTCTAATGTTTAGTGATTGCAGATGTTATATGAATATACATGTTTTGAATTGGGGAATTAAAATGTGCTACAGTAAATACTCCGTTCAGTACCACAGAATTAAATTTCAGTTGTCTGTCAGTTGGGTATGTTCCCTAGTAGAAGACACACTATACATCTCTGCTCATGAGTAGTTGGTAAACATCATGGCCGGATGTCAAGAGGATTTATTTTTTTTAAGGCTGCAGGATGAGGCAGCCAATGCAACCTGGGAGTCACATCTAGACAGTTGGGAATATTCCCAAACGACCTAAAGATATTTCTAGCCGGACACCACATGCTAGGTAATGCGTTACATTTATCAACACGCGTCACCATATCCCGCATGTATGTGCCTGCTATACACCCTTATCGGACTGGGTGTCATGGTGGGTATTTTGGTATTTGTATATTTCTACACCAGCATCACTTTGCTTAGTGTGCTGTTCTCTTATTCATTAATATTAATGAAAGAATTAGTTTTAACGCTGTTTTTCTTTTTCCATAAAGGTTCACACACTACAAGGCCCGGGTGCCACTCGAGGTAGATGGTTACATTAAGGGGTAGTTTATATGGATAGGATGAGAAAATAACGGTTTACCCTAGACTTCAACAGATTAAGATTGTAGTGATTGGGGAAACATCCTCTTGGGAGTCTGTTCCACAGAGCAGTGCTTTGCAGGAAGACGCTGTTCGAGTGGAACTTACTTCTTATCGATGGAATACGGGGTTGGGGATGTGGGTGATTTGCTACAATGTAAATAGGATGACGGGTATAATCCGAGAAGGTTAGTCCTGGCGTTTTTGTGATTGTGTTTGTGATTGCTATAAATATGGCTGCTGTTGTTGGTCGATTAACGAATTTAAATATATTTTTTTTATCCTGTCTTCGCAAATGCGACATTACTTTCGAACAAATCTTTCGAACGAATTAGATCGTATCGGTTATATTATGGATTATATAAAAATAATATAAGAAAATGTATAAAGAAGAGCTGATCCTCTGTTGTGAGTGACTTACATTTGCTTATAACATTTAATGTACACTCTAACAAACGCATATATACATATAGACACACATACATGATGATTGCTTCATCTTACTAAGATCAAGTTTTACATCATTTGTAATGGCTTCCACATCGTTTCGGCATCCATGGCCCCTAAAATGACTCTTAAGACCAGCCTTCGTTTTCATAGGTATCATGCCTATATGGCAGATAATCTCTGTATCTTTGAATTGAATGGATATCTCCTGTGTACCACCATTAGGGCAGATTGCTTTTTCACTTATTTTTAGAACATCAACATTACACGCGCTGTGAAAGCTGGGTACTCATATGTTCATTCCATGGTATTCTTAGCATCTTTGTGTAGATCCACATATCTGTTGCCTCATGTCTTTTGTGAGGAGATTTTCCAGCATTCAATATCATACAAGAGGACTGATATTACATAACTCTTTAATTTGTTTAAAATTAAATTTTCATGTTTCTTAATACTTTGCTTAGCTTATGACTGAAAAATATTTGTTGTGTAAGCGCAATGCTTTTATTTTTTATAAAAAGGAATACCAATTAAAAAAAAAATCAAAGAAAATACTTTTGAAATGGGTCTCTGAATTAAAACCTCACCCATTACCAATGAGTACCAGTAAAAAAGGGTACGTAAATGGCCGTTAGAAACGATCGACTTACCAACTCAGCACGTAGCCGAAATGAAAAATGATTCCTTGGGGCAATTTAGCTAAAATATTAATAGCTATTTCATATTTAATAAATCAGTAATTATATTAATATACATTTTTGGAATGCCATTATTATTAAAACTAGCTGAACACTAAAATTAGCCATTATTTCTGCGTTTTAGTTATTCTTTGTCTGTATCTTCTCATTCTCAAGTTTATCCTTTCCAATGTTCGATATCTCTCCATAGTTTTTATCTAAATTTTATACAAACATGAATTAGTTTCACACGCGAAAATAGAAGAGGAAACAGAGAAATATTTTCTGTATCCCTTTTTATTTTTAATTCTCTCTCCAAAAAGTAATTTATGGCATTGAAATTTTAAAACCTTTCCATCCCTAACTGATTTTCAGTCTTTTGTTCCTTTTTCTTTTGATATCCAGCTAACAAGCATATTTTAATTATTTTTGTATTTTACTTATCTCTGTTATATATATATATATATATATATATATATATATATATATATATTAAAGACATTTTTATGTTTAACGTTCTTTTTATAGATACAAGTATTTTAAGTAAATGCTCTGTTTATAGTAAACAGTATTAAATAACATTTACCGAACTGAATGTCCGAGAAATTTTCATAGAAAACATTCGTCCTTTGACAGGATTCGAACCTGCATCCTATACTTTGTCCATTTCTTAATACATGACGTCATTTGTTTACATTTGATGCGCCATGAGCAGTTATGAATGTACGAGATTCATGGAAGATTGAAGTTTATAAGCAGTAAATTCAACCTTGCCAACCGAACGTTCCTTTGTGGCCGAGCGGTCAAGTCACGTCGACGTAAATGACGGTTCCGTATAGGATGCAGGTCAAAGGACGAATATTTTCTATGAAAATTTCTCGGACATTCAGGCCGGTAAATGTTATTTAATACTGTTTATTATAAATAGAGCATTTACTTAAAATACTTGTATCTATGAAAAGAACGTTAAACATAAAAATGTCTTTAATAAATAAATTGTCGGACTTTGTCCATTTCTTAGTATATATATTTCCTTTCGCCTAGTTTCCCTTTTTGCTTTTTCACTAGCTTTATTACCTTCAAATTATCTTTCTATACAGCATTTTTTCTACCTTCTCTTCATAGCTTTTTCAAAATTGACTTGCTTAATTGTATTATGGCTGTATCTCGGTCAGAAGGCTCAAAGAAGGAACCAGAGGATAGGTTATGTACTACAGTATGATTCTTCTGTTTAATTATCTTTGGTCTTCAACAAAGCATGCACACACACATACACACGCATATTGTTTAAAATCTGCTATTTTCATAAGAGAAAAGTTCTCAGTACCGAATATTGGGATAGAGATATAAATATGACTAGAGTCCTGGGTATGGCGATAAACTACATCTGGCAGCAGGGCCTCTGATCGGGAGGTTTTGAGGACCGTGGGGCCAAAAATGCTGTTGTTCCCAGGTCCAAGTATGGACAAATATTCAGCCACAAAACTGGGGTCAAAACATTATGAAACTAGAAAAATAGATTTTTACAGTAAATTTCCAAGCAATACATTTTTGAAAAAAAATTATTACCGACAATACAGTTGATTCTCGACAAAAAAACCCTTTACAAAAATGCATCATTAAAATCTCACCTACAAACTGATTTCTAACAAAGACTACATAATCTATTCATGCAAACCTATCCTAAAAATCTTGTCGGCATTAAATAATCTATTGAGGTTAATATGTCATAAAACAAAATAAGCCAATAAACAGGAATAAGTATTGCATGGTGACAGTTTCCTCTCTCAATTTTATCTTTAGACCATTCAGACATGATCTGAAGATCACTTGAGGCTTAGTTCTTATATTTTTAATTTTAACTATCTATCTATCCATAAGTTATACGGCATTATATATATATATATATATATATATATATATATATATATATATATATATATATATATATATATATATATATAACTTATATATATATATATATATATATATATATATATATAATGCCATATAACTTCAGGACGTAGATAATCAATCTTTAAGAAACTAGTAAAAATTTAAACGTATAGAGTTAGTTGAGAAATTTATATGCAACTGTTGAATATTTTTCATATAAGATGTTAATAACACTAACCAATCAATGTAAAATGTCAAAAATACCAACCAAATACCAATACATCCATACCAGATGTTGCTAATACTACCAGGATATTAATACAAAATTATATTTAATCCAAATTAATCCTACAAATAGAAAGGTAAGTCATATATAGTGCAACGCAGTACAACTAAAATATAAGAAAATACACACACACACACATATATATATATATTGTACTCAAGCATGAAACAGACTGCAGTCGCTTTCTGTTGAACTCTGTGTCCACTTATATATATATATATATATATATATATATATATATATATATATATATTTTTGTGTGTGTGTGTGTTAAATTTCTCAGAATAACAAATATAAGTATGTATATGTTCACTGCATATATACCGACATAATCCCACGGTTGTGTGTCACATTTGTACGCATATCCAAGTTATACAAACACCGAGAATACATTTTTTCACGAAGCATCAAAGGCTCACTTAATGTGTTATTCGATCGTTCGCCACATCCGAAAACGAATAATTATACCAAGTGACAGCTCATTTTTTGCCTATCACATAAACTGTCACAATTTGCCCGAATCTCTTTCACGATCTGCCAGGGTTATTTGCCCTTTGCATCGGATTAGATAACATATTATTGCACAAATATTTGCTCGTGTCTGTAGTTCTACATGCTTTTTTTATTTGTTATAGCGAAATTCATTTAAATAATAGCGAAATTCAGTTTGACAATATATCAACAATTAAACAATTGTACATCGATTGATAAATATAATTAATAATTTAATTTGATAGCTATATATAAATTGAGAGAGGAAAAGAAAAAAAAGTTTTAAAATTTCTTTGTTTTATGTTTATTGAAATAAATTCAGCGTCATTGTTTATATAATGTTATCGAAATCTTAGAAGTGCCCCAACTCTACCATTTATTAAATCCGTACACTGTAGATGCCATTTACGAGCCTTTGTTGAAATTCGGAAGCTAGTAAATTGTGTTCTGTTTGAAAGTAAAGAAATAAAGCATTTAAACATTTTTCTTTATCTTCTAGATTCAGACGGAAAAGGGTGTTTTTGGAGAAAATACTGGCAATGAATACCTATTTATTACTGGTCGGAAAACATATTAGTCTAAATTAAATATATTTTTAAATACCGTATGCCTTCAGGACATAGGCGATCACGGCATTTACAGATTCCTTTCCTTTATTATATGTGAATTGTAATGTCTTCTTCTGAAAGATAGTAGAGTAGTTTCCTCATTGACTTCTTTTCAGTTGAAATTCAGGATAGGTTTTTAAATGCTTTATCCTTTTAAGACATAGGCGATCATGGCTCTTCACGGATTCCTATCGTTTATTATCAGTGAATTACCATGTCTTCTTGTGAAAGATAGAAAAGTGGTTTATCATTGCCTTCTCTACGGTTGAAATTCAGAACAGGTAAATGTTTTTTAAAAGCCTTATCCTTTCAGGACGTAGGCGATCATGGCTCTTCCTTTCGTTTATTATCTGTGAATTTCTATGTCTTCTTGTGAAAGATAGAAGAATGATTTCCTCATTGCCTTCTCTACGGTTGAAATTCGGAACACGTAAAATATTTTTAAAAGCCTCATCCTTTCAGGACGTAGGCGATCTTGACTCTTTTCCCTCAGGAAATAAAGCGGAGTGTTTTCACGTGACGTTATCAACGATTTTGAATTCAGGATTGTAAATTTTTTTGCCTAGAATAGCTGCTATCCAAAGCTATAGAGCCCAGTCTATCCTATTGTTTAATCCATATCTAGTGGGGAGAAAAAGGTCATACTTTTTCTTAAAGGCATCTGTGTGAAACGAATATAACAAGCTAGGCCGGGTCTTGGATTCTGTCCCCCCCCCGATTCTACTTTTCGCGGTAACCGTTGTGCTACCAGCACATCTTTAAGGCGAACAACTGGACAATGCGTTTTCAATACCCGTATAATTTTTTTCTCATAAAAGAAATATAGTGGCACAAAAAATGGTACATTGACTTCGCATTAAAAGTACGGCTAGAGGAAAATACTTTTTCATAAAGAGATAACAACATGTGACAGGAACTGTCTTATGGACTCGTTATCACGAAAATAAAAAAAAAAGATAATCTGTCAATAATAAGGCATGACAATTTTAATAACTTATAAATAAAAAGCGAGATATGTATCTCGGTCAAGAATCAGTCAAATATGGCAAATAGAAGTAAAGTTATTCTTTTTCTTCTGTTTATCATTGTTCTACGCCTTCAACCAATAATAAGTGCTCTTAAACATCGCACGTCTAAGACAAAGGTGCGAAATGTATACGTCAAAGAGATGCGGTTCGCAGAGGTTGCCGCCCTGACTGCACATACTTAGAAATATTTACAACATTTTGTCAACTGCTTTACACATGCTTGCAGAGAGTTCGGCCTCACGATCGGCCTTAAGAAAACTAATATCATGAGCCAGAATATCAGCAAAATTCCAAATATCTCAAGAGTCCTGGGTATGACGATAAAGAAAATAGAATCCTGGGTATGACGATAAAAAAATAGAGTCCTGGGTATGACGATAAAGAAAATAGAGTCCTGGGTATGACGATAAAAAATAATCGGGTGGCAAAGCCTCTGATCGGGAGATTAGAATTTTTGAGGAGCGTGTAACCATCACTGTTGTTGTTCCCAGATCCACCCTGGGTGGTAGCATATGTTAGGGTCTCGGCTACGGCGAATAGTGAAGCCCCAAACAAAAACAGAATGCTATAAAAAAAATTATAGTAAAAATACCAGCAATACATTTTTATTTAAAAACGACGAACAATACATATTTATAGTATAATCCTCAGCAATACATTTTATCTGTAGTTGAAGGCATACATTTGCGTTCAAATTATTTAAATTTCGACAATAAATAACCCACAGCGGTTGATATTCTGGTAAACAAAATCAACCAGCCAACTAACAAAATAACCAACATCAAAGAACTCTTTCAATACATTAATCCATATACGGCGATTTCTTAAAGAAACTGCATTCGAAAATATAACTTCAACAAAACTACAACATAAAATACACATATTACCGCCTCTAGTAATTATGTCCCCACAAACGTGTATATGCACAAAAGCTGAGTATTATCTACCATGTAATCAATTGTGAAAGCAGAATAACATGTATCATATTTTTATTACTTTAAAGCTCCTAAGAAAATTAAATTTCGACATTAAATAACCCATAAGGAGATGATGTGCCGTTAAACAAATCAATCAAATAGAATCAAAAGATTCTTTGATTGAGATAAATTATGACTAAACTGAGTTCTTATCTACAAGTACAACTGACCGTTATTAATGGCTTCAGCTAAATAAATTTGAACGTAATTGAATGCCTTCAACTACTGATAAAAGTTATCGTTGGTATTTCAACTATAAAATTGTATTGTTGGTAATTTTATTATAAATAGTTATTATTGGTAATTTTTTTATAGAAAAATGTATTGCCAGTAATTTTACTATAAAAATAAATTTTTATACTTTCATAGTGTTTTGTTTTGTTTGAAGGTTAATTATTTAGTTTTGATACATGATACTGTTTGTTCCTTTAATGTTTCTCAATATTATAAAACTTATTGATGTTAGCCGCGGGAAGTATCCAGCAGGGCAATTTCAAATGATTGTTAATGTGATTCAATTTTTAAAATAATTGCTTACATACAAATGTTACTGGACAATGATGTCATCTTATTTGCATGATCCACTATGCTGTAATTTTTTTTAATTCATTTACAAGTTCGAAATTTTTGAACTTGCGAATGCATCGATACATTTTGCGGAACATGAAGATGACAGGTGTAACTTTTAAGGGTGCATTTGGAATAGAATTTGGAAAAGAGATAGGAAGAACTGCAAGTCCCGAAAGAGAACTGTAACGATAAAACTAACACAACATACATGCTAAACGTGTCCATTCTGTTTCATAAAATTAGAAACGTATATAACTTATAACAAATTCATACGAAGCTAATTAAAATGAAAATCATACATTGATGCATAGGAGTATCAACGACAAATTTAGGGAGGAACGACTGCTTTTAACTACGTCCGTGCACTGTAAATAAAACGGGTCCCGTAAGATATTTCACTGCAAACTTTCGATTCGCTATTCTTTGTATTAACTGATATCAACTTACTATTTATGTTATTAAAGGTTGTCATCAGGATTTTTTCTTTGCTTCTATATTATCGTAATTTTATAATAATTGCTGAAGCAAAAAAAAAAAAACAACAAAAAAAAACGATACTTGTTTCTCCATTGTGAAAACATTACAAAGAAATCAAATTTGTGGCAAAATATTTGTTTTAAAAATCTGACACATTGTGTGTGTGTGTGTGTGTGTGTGTGTGTGTGTATACAAATACTGACTTCGTGAATGTGAGTATAAGTTTTTATAAAAACATTTGCAAACATTAAAATGCATACACACAAAAACAATGTCAAAAGTACATATTCGTTCTCATAGATATATATGCAAATGCATACACAGGCTCGCTCATATCCAGGGATATAGAAACCGTCTTTTGACGTATATTACCGCACATTATATGAACGTACAATAGATTCGGAAATAGGGGAACGCACACTAGATTCCAAAATAGGGGAACCGAGTGAATGACAGTCCATATTGTCTTCATTATACAACAACAAGTTATGGGGGGCGAGCGAGGGTGACAGAAGTACGATGAAAGCAAGCCAAAGGGACGGGGTGCTCCGTTTAAAACACATTTTAAAATTTGACACTGACAAAATCACCCAACATTATCCGATAGTGATACACCTCTCACCTATTACAGCATAGGTTTTTTTTTCTGCACGACTGTAGCTCCGAAAGTAATGTCATCTATATTATGTTATGTTGGCCAGCTACGTCAAAGGCGGATGTTGTTGGGATGAAAGTAGAAACTGAAACTTTCTGACAATAACCGATAATGTTTTTTGACCATGTTACAGTTAATAGTTACGTGGCAGCTTTGCAAAATGTTGTCTGGCATGAAAGTGCTTACGAAGCAGAGGTGTGTCATTGAATTTCTCTTTCGGATGAAATTTATATTCGTGGAAATACATTTACGGTCGCTGAACGTTTACAGAGACTACGTGTACAGTTATGGCAGTGGAGATTTTGGAATAACATATTTTTAAGTTATTCCAAAATTCGCTGGAATATGAAACAGAACTAATGCTTTTAATTTAATTATATAATTAAATTTGAAGTTTTTAGCTTCGGTTTTTGAAACATGGTTATTACTGTGTAGCGAAGAAACCATATTTTAAATCAGTTAATTTATAATATTTATGCTCTGTAAATTTACATTGAGCACTGTTTTGTAAAAATATCAATAAGAACACCGGATTATATATCTTACTGTTCTTTCCTTTTTATTATTATGATATATATATATATATATATATATATATATATATATATATATAGAATAGGAATCCAAAATTTCCCCATTTGAATAGCTATTTCGACCCATGTCAGAAAGTAAGTTTATTTTATGTATCCCACACGGGTAAAAAACTTGAAAAGGCACTGGAGTTTTTAAGGATATTTATTTAGAGTGACTCCCTCTCAGTTTAATTTTTGAAATCGTTAAAGTCACTCTAAATGAATATTCTTAAAGGCTCGACTTTCATTTTGAACTTGTTTTATATATATATATATATATATATATATATATATATATATATATATATATTAATTTTAATTATTTCCCCCAAGGCAAGGTAATAAAGCCACTAAGACACAAGGATTGTGAAAGAATATGAGAAAAAAATTAAATTTTATTAAAGATATAGAACAATAAAAGGACTGAAATTAAGAAGACAGAAAATAACGAATGGCATTGCATTAAAATTTACAATGTTTGAAAATCCAAATTTAGTAAGTAAGTAAGAAGCCGGAAGAGAGTTCTACAAGCGAGAAGTGAAAGAGAAGAGACTGTTAATATAGAAATTACGGTCGTATCTAGCCATTTCAATTATAAAATGATGAGATCGTACTGCTAATCTTGGAGGAAAATTCATGAAAACAATTACCATGAAAATATTTATAATCCAGAGACAGGAATGTAACGTTACGGCTGTGGGAAAGTGGCTGAAATCAATTTGCCAGGTCAGGACCACTAACATTACAGACCCTTCTTTTTATTTTCTCATGAATCTCTAAACACATAGCAGAAGCACCAAACCAGATGTAACACCAATATTCAATCTTGTAAATGTGTAAGATAGATCTTGGATTACATTTTTCGGTAGCACTTAGTGCTTCCGAAAACTATAATCCAAAATTCAAGGGCATTATTTAGTTCCATTTTTCTGTTCCCGATCTTCGGTGATTCTTATTTGTAGAAATTAAGGCAAATCTCTTGGACGTATGAGACAATTCTTCCCATTCACCATTACCCATTTCTTGTTATTTTTCATTGCATTCAAGAGATTCTGAATTATGAATAAATCCGTGTGCTTCATTGGATTGTGAGAGTTGTGAAAACCAATTATGATTTGAAGACAAATCCTGGTCAACAAGAGAGATAAAGAACTCCTTACGAAAACGTTCTTCAAGTATTTTAACTTCATATAACTCGAATTCCAGTAATTTTCTTTTGTGGCGCGATTATGGCTGAAACTCGGCGCAGTTTTCTTCTGCAATTTAACGCGCTGTCGAATTATCACATACTATTTTGGCAATAGACTTGAAGTAAACTTCAAGTTGCGTAAAATGCAGTAATCATAATGTCGATTTTAACATCAGAAGATTGAAACAAAAGGCCCACTTTGTTTAACTGAGACATAGTAGCAAATACCTATGTTGGTTGCAGAACACTTTCCCCTCCCCATTTTATAGAAGCACATAAATGCATGCTGGGATTTTTTCCTAGCCAATAAAATAGGCTGGTTCTCGGTTTCATCCGACACAGTCCCGGTCTTGTTTTAGTAGGACGCCATTGAGTATGCGGTATTGTGGTGTATGTCCGATGAATAGAGATAAATGACTTCTTGTGAGAAAATTATAATGAATGAATGGGTCGCAAATCAGATTAGCTGGTAACGACCAACCTCACCCCATTTCCCCTTCGACCTTTTGTCACAGTTGTATATTGTATTATAATGATTCAATCTCGGTCTGTTTTGTCTTGAAATCAGAACACTATGTTCGCTTGTCCGAACTTGCTTTTGTGTGTCAACTCTAAATCTTAGTTTGTGAAATTTGCTTTATTACTACTAAAGTGCCTTGCATATATTGTTTGCTTGTTTTATACTATTTTTTGGCCTGCCCTTTTCTTTTCTTTTTCTTGTTGTTGTTCATTGAAAACTTTGTCAATTCTATTTGTTTGACAGTTCTGTTACTTATTTTGCATTTTACCATGTCTACTCAATCAACAACCAATGCTAAGCACGAACTTCCGTCCGATCCAGACGTGATGTTGCTTCAGTCTCTGTTACGCTTGCCTCTCGTTGCCAAACACTTTTCTCGCAGGTTGGTAAGAACATTTTAAAGTAATACTGCTGTGTTTCATTGTATTGATTCGCCATTCCCATCTTGTCTCGTACTGTGTTTTCACAGAAATTGGCAAATTTTCTAATAGTATCTTCCAACGAAGTAGAAAGTATATCTATAAACGATTCATACATACCTATATCAAGTAAATGTTTGTAGACTGAAACATAAACGACCAATATATACCAATCCTCTAGCCAACTCCATGCATTATATATATAAATATATATAAACCATTCATATGTACCAGAATCAAGTAAATTCTTGGCGACTCAAATCAGTATTTACCTATTTCCGAATCAAATTTTTCCAGACACAAATATCATTTCAAAAAATAGGTTAAAGTGTCAGAACATTCATGGAGTATTCAAAAGGGCAAAACTGACGTCATCCAATTGTCGGGTTGAACTATTTTTATTTGATAACCATTATTATATTGCAAATGTCTCGATATCTGAGGTGTTATCCCAAAATTCGGGGAAATCTTTCATGAACTTTATCACACACACAAACGCACGCACAAACGCACGCACAAAACAAAAACAAAAAAAAAAATGTCCCCAAAATAAACTAACTCTAATGTTCAGTTCCTAATGTCACCTTCGAAGTACAGTGCAAGCTCGGTTCTAGAACGTCGTCTCATATGTCGAACAAATCGGTTTTCGAACAGAATATTCGAGATGAAAATGCCTCAGTTATCGAACATTGCCGAACGGAGTTAATCCGAACGGAATCATTTCTTAGTCGACCGCCATTTTGTATACATTCGTGTGTTGTGCTGTTCTTTTTTTTTCCAATTTTATTATACTGTTCCTTTATTTTTTCTCTTTATTAGCACTTAGTCATGGCTCCAAAGAAATCTAGCAGTGATACTGGTAAAGGAAAAAGAAAAGTTAAGAGAAAAACAATTGTTGATGATATTGTCTCTATGATGATGATATTGTCTCTTCCGACTCAGTTTCATATGGCAAAATCAACGATCTCTACTATTCTTATAAATAAAGAGACGATCATATCTTTTCTTCTCTTTTTCAAGCAATAACATCTCTTTCCTTTCCTTTCCACTTACACCATTAACTCTCTTACATACAGGTACGGTAAAATTGAAGTGTTCATCTATATTTTATCTGTCTATATTTTTAGTATTTGATTTTTTTTTCCCGATTTCATGATTTTCATTAGTTCTATGCATTATATGATTTTCATTAGTTTTGTTTATAAACTTGTGCAAAAAGTACTGTTGTTAAAGTTTAAAAAAACAATCATTTGGGACCAGGAACGGATTAATCCATTTTACGTTGATTCCTATTGGAAAAAATTGTTTCGGTTTACGAACATTTCGGGTTACAAACGGGCTTCAGGAACGAATTAAATTCGTGAACCGAGGTTCCGCTGTACTTTGTGGATATATAAATATCTATCAAAATGAACTACACGTGAATTCTAACGGTTAATATCCTTCATTACGTATGGTTTAAGCGCGCGGGTATATATATATATATATATATATATATATATATATATATATATATATATATATATATATATGTGTGTGTGTGTGTGTGTGTGTGTATATATATATATATATGTGTGTGTGTGTATATATATATATATATATATATATATATATATATATATATATATATAGATAGATAGATAGGTAGATAGATACACAGTAAGGTTCACCCTGTACAAGGCCCGGGAACCAATAGAGGTAGAGGATTACGTTAAGGGGTAGTTTATAGGGATAGAAGGAGTACATAACGGTTGACTCTAGACACGAACAGATTAAGATTGTAGTGATCGGGGAAACAATCTCTTGGCAGTCTGCGCCATAGAACAGTGGTTCCCGGGAAGAATCTGCTTGCGTGTAGATGGTTAATGAGCGTTCTTTGTTACTATGTAAATGGTACGACTGGTGGAACAAAGAGATGCAGTTCCTCTGAGTAGCAATAGAGCAGTGAGAGACTCGCAACATCCTGTCTGTGTGGAAGAGGTTGGAAGGTGGAAAATAATTCTTCTCTCACAAAGATTCGGAGACGCTTTTGAACTCAAGACTGGGAACTGAGGTCTGGGCAGATCATGCCCAAATATGGCAATAGTACTACATTTTCATACTCCGGATATGAATCCATTTCTTCTCCCCCAGCTATTGAATTGCAGGTCAGACAGGATTCTTTAGCCTTGGTTGGCAACCAGTTAACCGCAGAAAGAAATGGCAACCTACAGGGGTAAAAGAAATCTGCCTCGTAAATCGTGTATTGAAAGATACATGATCGCCTAAGCGTGCATCACGTATGACACTTGAATGACTGACTCCATTTTCGGCCTGATCTGTCTCTTATAAATATAAAGGATAACATGAGAAGACAGGTAGTTACCGGAGTAGCACAGAGAGCAGATTAGTTTACCTGAACCTTTAGCGATGGGTCGTATATAAGAATTCCACTTGAGATCAGGTGTGAGTTTGAGGCTCAATATCCTCTCAATGTACGATGCCTCCTCGAGGGGACTTCTGATTGACGGTGATGGAATGTACCCAGTTTGTTTTATATATATATATATATATATATATATATATATATATATATATATATATATATATATATATATATATATATATACCAGAATAAGGTTAGGAAAATTAATGATGTCATCAGATTAAAGTGATGTTTACGTTGATGTAACTACATATGCGACCCGAAGGAGAGGAGACGTTTAAATGTTAAACTAAACTTTTTTTAAAATGTTTGATTAGGTATATAGTCTCACTAGTTTCATTTAGTTACTTTTTGTTTATATTTTGATTATGTGAAAATTGTTCGAAAATAATTATTCGAAAACAATTATTCAAAAAACGTTTATTCGAATTGTTTGAATGAAAATTAAGCGAAAGGACAATTATACTAAATGATAATTATTCGAAATTAAATTAAATTCTTTCTTACAATAAAAATGTAAAAAGTAAAAGAAGAAATACAAATATCATTAATAAAATAATTTCGTACTAAAAAATCCTTTTAACCTTAAGTAAAATGATACTACACTGAAGAGTACTCGTTAAATGATGCCACTAATATTTTAGTTATCCGTTTATGTCGCGGTATTTCTTGGCGCTCTTGGTATTTTGGTAATCTACTCTTACTTTTGCAATATGAATTTCTTGCAAGTCCTGTTCTCTCTTAAGCATTTATACAAAGCTGTGCATAGTATCCATAATGGATAATTATTTCACGTTCTAATGAACACACAGCACATTGTCAGCCGTTTGCATTTAAAAGCACAATGAAAAACTACGATAATCGATAGCACCGCACAGCTTTGTGTACTACTTGCTCCCCTGAAGATGATCTTGAAAGAGGATCGAAAGTACTTTGGAAATGGAAATAAAAGAAATTTAAACAGTTATAGCACATTTCTCTCTTCATTTAATATCAATACTCCGTCATGTCATTCGTGAGGATGAACGTATTTTGTCAAAAATTAGCAGGCATAATGTCTGTAATTTATTCAGTCAGACATGCCTAATTTATATATATATATATATATATATATATATATATATATATATATATATATATATATATATATATATAAATATATATTTATCAGTTGTAACAGCAAAATTGTCCATATTGTGTAACAGCATGGAATAATTGTCCATCCCTGCACAATGACTAGTAGCTAAAAAAACACAAAACTAATTGAGTTTCCAGGTTTTCAGATAAGACCTTTAGCCTCTTGACACTATTTGTCGTAAGAATCACTGAAAACCCCATTGAGTTATTCAGCTAGAAAGATAATAGGTTAAAATCGTTTTGTATCAGCCCCACTATATCTTCCCAACTGAGCTATGGTGAAAGGAAAAAGGTCATTCAGGCCTTCAGTAATGGTAGGAACATTCATACTCTGGCTTCCATCTTCAAAGTCCATTCAAGAACCATCAAGAGAATGGTGAACAAGTTTAAAAAGGAGTGAACAGTAGAGAGGAAAACTGGATCAGGAAGTCACAACAGCATGAGGGATCATCACTTCAGCTTAGAGCTAAATACATTATTTTATTAATTGTACAATGGATTAGATATTCGGTACATATTGTCCGCAAGTACTTTCGGGGAAAACATTCACCATCTTCAGGCATAGATGTTATTTTTCCTCAATTTCAGGTAGTTTCGATAAAAATTCCAAAACGAAAATTAATGTGATACTTATCGAAAGATGTTTTATTAAAAAACTGTGTGTATATATATATATATATATATATATATAATATGACACACACAGACATACAAAACACACACATATATATATAAATTTTTTCGTGTGTGTAACTATTGAGGACAGTGTGCACAATTTTAACATGAGATACACAGAAATCAAAGCCCCCCCCTCAATTCACGTCACACTGAAAACTAAAGAGACCGCCCCGAACAATGGCGACACAGTTCACATTAAAAACTAAATTTTTACTATCTCATGTATCCCTCGTTACTACTAAAAACACGCACACACGTACTGTCCCTTTTAGACAAACGACGAGTCACACGCCTAAATTCAAGTTAGATTTGTTTTTGAAAAGAAAAAAAAAAGAGACATATAGCAACATTTCACTGTTTCTCACATATATACATAAATTATATTTATTTATTTCTTCCTAATTGGCTCTAAAAAGGAAATAAAATTCAGTTAAATTCGCAAAACAAATATTCAACACGACTAATGTTGCCCGTAACTCATGTCTGTCTCTCATTATTTTTATTTACTAAAATTCTTTTGTTTTTCTTTTCAAAAACAAATATAACTTGAATTTGGGCGGATGGCTCATCATTATTTTGTATACTTCCCCTCAATTGTTACACAGAAAAAAATTGTACTTGGATTGAACAAAAATTACTTACAATATAATACATATTACTTATAATACATTCTTTCTTGTCAATTTTGATGTTACGAATACACTAGTATAGTTAACTGTTCGTTTCTGAGTATACCTCTCTGCTAGGGCAACTAGACGACTGCTCAGAAAATTTTATATTTGTTCAACACCCACAGCCACAGAGCCAACATATGTTTCACACTGCAACACGTTACAGTTTTGGGAGAAAGATCGCATAAACTGATCGTCAATTTGAACAAGGCCAGTATTCACAAACTCTCGGTTACAATGTGTTATGACTTCGTGCGAGAATAAATGTCGACGGCTTCTTGACAAATCGACCATCGTGAGATTTGAACCCGATTCTCATGGTCAAAACGCTAATTATGTAACACTTGTAGCCATTGGGTTACTTTCTGATTTAAACTTTTAAAATATCAATTGAAAGACGAGATTTAACGAGTACATTATTTTCGTTGTTCAATTGTTTAATTACTTATATACTCTACCCATTGGTGTGTGCGATTATGTGTGCTTCTGTGCTTGGATATTTTAGCTAAGTTTTTTTTTTTAAACAGTAAACAACTTAGATTTTATTATTCTCATATTTTCCGATAGCTCGCCGAATTTGTTTTTTTTTCCCGGATTTTGAAGGACGTCCATGTGAACGGATATCATAAAGAAATGGCGAATTGACTAGAAATAAATAATATATTTTTCTATAATTTTATATACACAAGAATTTTTTGCAACACGCTGACTTGTATTGAAATTATTACAGTATTTAGTATTGAAGTTATCGCTAACATTTTTTTGTCGACAGTTAAGTTTCGTTCAGTTTCGCAAATCAATCGATGAAATTGGAATAAGGTGATTTGTTTGGAAAATACTTTGACAAAAACCATACTTTGCGGTTTAATAATTTCTTTAATTTAATTTAATTTTATAGGACTTCAACGTAAACAATATTTTTTTTAATTTGGTTTTGACCTGTCAGTGTATGCCTGTTTTAGAGGGCGTGAACACTAACGGAAGTGACAGGATATATATAGATACAGCTGCACAAACACACACGGAAAGATAGGAACACACGTATACACACACATACACACACTCATACACACGCACCCATACGTATGTGTATATTTGATACCTTTTGTTATTGATGCCATTTCGATAACCTATGAAAACCATGCAATTAATGACGAAATGGATACTGATAATTTTTTTCAAGAGATTTTATACATTACTGAAAAAAGATAAACTTTTTGACACTTTAAGATAAAAAGAAACATGCATTTAATTCTGTTTTAATGTTTGAATCTGGCGACCTTGGAATGTTGTCATTGCGAGTCTGTATAAAATGTCGGCAAACAGATAGTTTTGCAATGTATGGCCATTTAATGATTTTATTTTGATAGTGTAGAAAATAGAACGATATAATTTAAATGTAAATTATGAAACAGAAATTATAATAAAATGAAAATCGGGTACCGAGAGACGAACTTCAGATCACTCGGTTCTCAGTAGGCAACCATTTTATAGTGCGAGAAGGCTGAGGAACTTTATCGAACATATCGATACGATTGATCTACTGTCTGTCATAAAGGAAGGAGATACATCAAATTATGACGATCTGACTTGACATCTGTAGTTTGACAATTATTTTTATGTATATATATATGTGAAAAGTGTATATAAATATAAATAAATATATATATGTATAATTATTTATATATTATATGCGCGGTACTTATTAGAAAGCGCTCAATATCAGAGATAGAGCTAACATATATTTGGTTGGATAGATGTGAGTTTGTGACCCTGGGTTTCACGCTTTAGCGATCGTCAGACAAATCACTAAAGCGTGAAACCCATGGTCACAAACTCACATTTATCCAACCAAATATATATATATATATATATATATATATATATATTTGTAATATATGTATATGTATATATATATATATATATTTGTATATATATATATATATATATATATATATATATATATATATATATATATATTTGTAATATATATTACATGAATCATTTATACAAAAACAGATATAGAAGTTAATGATTTAAATGGCGAGAATACATCTTCGCAAACAAATTTAATAAATTATATTAACCCCGAACCTGTAGATGAATGTTATGATCCCTGTTTATAAATTCCAGTTGCATAAAGTCTTTTTTTAGTTTTTTTACAAGCTTTCATCTGTTCATACAGACATCATCAGGTATGGAAATAGATTTGTTTTTGTTTTTTACTTCTCGATAAAAACAGGACAACGAAAATATAGATGTAATCCGAAATATGTTTTAAGATTTTTAACATGTTTTGTTTTAATATCCTAAAATAAATAAGATTCAGGTCTACTCTGTATTGAGCCATCTTTTAAATTAAATGTTACGAACAGTAGAATTATACTCCATTTTGTTCATTTTTATATATATATATATATATATATATATATATATATATATATATATATATATATATATATATATATATATATATATATATATATGTATTCATATATATATATATATATATTTATATAAGGGAGAGGTTATAGTTGTTCCAACGAGAGAAAAGTGTATATTTGTAAAGAGAAGATAGTGTAAAGAGAAAAGAGAAGCTGCAAACGTTTTTGGCTGTAATGTGGATTTTTAAAATATATAATAATATTGATATATTATGCTTTATTTTCCACATTTTTCTACACGTGTTTCCGGTCTCGCGACCTTCATCAGGCAAAGCGTGGTTATTTCCACATATTATTAAAAGGAATTAATTTTCCTTATGTTTTCTGATGTTTGACCATTATCTTTTGTGTGTAGTAGTAATCCAAATTTTTCTTGGGCTTGTAGAAAAATATTCTTCTGCTTAAGGTGTAATGAAACAATTAGGATTGGTCAGAGAAAGAGCAAAGGAAGGCGTTCGTGTCAGATTTCGGACACGAACTTAGTCCACACCGGGGTTGATAAGACAGACGACCGATATCTTCGTCTGCCGAAATAGGCTATTCCCCATATGAGGTAATTTGGGATTTTAATGGTTATTACTTATTTGTTCCGTAATAATTAATACATTTAGCTGCTTTTTGAATCAGTTTTAATATTTTATATAAATAAGATCCACTTGGATTATATACCAACGGGTTTGTTGCCATTAATCTCTCTCTCTATATATATCTCTCTCTATATATATGTGTGTGTGTATATATATATATATATATATATATTTATATATATGTATGTATATCGGGTTTGGCAAAAAAATCGATAAAACTAAATGACTTTTTGCAATAACCGTGGCAAAGTTACACGCGAACAAAATTTTTATTAGATGAGCTGATGTTCTTTGCACTTAAGGCAAAACATAGCTCAAGTTGTGACGTCTATGTAGAGTGCTTGATAGTTTTCCTGAAACATTGGCTTCAATATTGAATTGATCCCAATATTGAATTGAGTAGACCACGTGACCATAGAGGAAACGCATAAGTAGGAAGTCACGTGACGTCTAAATGATCTCCATCCTCTATTACTACTATACTGATCTATGCTATTCACTATATATTTCTATATTCGGGTCACTATACGGATTACTATTCGAGCGAATATTATTGAGCAAGTACTATTAGTGCGAGTGATATTCGAAGGCGTCTGACACCAGTATTGTTCAACGGTGTTACTATAGTTGTATATGTGATTACAACGTCTCTACTACAACGAGCATTACGAAATTGACAACGAGTGTTGATATCACAAAATATATATATATATATATATATATATATATATATATATATATATATATATATATATAGCATTTCCTTTAAATATAATTAATTAAATAATTTGACATCTATAATACATATACATATCAATATTATATATTGTATTTCCTGATATAAATTATTAAATGATATGTATATCAATAGTATATATTATATTTGTTAATATAAGTTATTAAATAATTTGATATATATTATTTCAATTATTCAGTTTCCTAATATAATTAATTCAATAATTTGATATCGATTGTATCTCCATTAAATATATGGAAATGTTATTGATGGTAATTAATGTAGAATGGTTAACATTAAAACTATTTATTCATATAAGACTGATAACTATATTCAATTTTGGATTAAAATAAAATACGGGAAAGAATATTCGACATTGAATGACCCCGGCATAGGTTAAAATGTCGTTAAATCCACGAATCTAACTAATAGACCTCTCGGCCTTCAGGCTGATATTCTGTCATAGAATTAATTACGCATTTTACCTTTGAACGAATTGAGGCAGGTGTTCATGGCAATTAAGAAAATATCATCTGGACTAAGTATATTTGTCTTTGATGTACCTTGCAACTGATATCTTTTCGAGAAAGCGTCTGTTTAATAAATATGTGTTTGATCGCATCCAGCACATGCAGGTAAATGTCTGGGAATACCGATTATGTTGATGTCTGGTTTAAGGCCATCATTTATGAGTATTTAATAGGCTTACCTCTATGGAACACAAGGTTAAAATGGTAGCCTCACAATATAATATGTAAATTTAGTAAACGCAGTTGACTTGAAAAGCAGCATTTACAATGTTGATTGTTTCCTATACTAACACATCGATGACTAACGTCAATGAAAATTGAATTATATATATAATATAATATAAAATGCATGACATATATATATATATATATATATATATATATATATATATATATATATATATATATATATATGTCATGTATTTTAATGATCTGATGGTTTTAATATATATAATGCGTTTTAATGATCTGATGAATCCCAAAATGGGCGAAAAGCAAAGTCGGATTTTTTTAATACTTTTATGAACGTTTTTTCAATTGCCATTAATGTATAACTCTGTTGGGATCATTTAACAAATTTATAACATTCTACATCATCACTTGATAAGACACCGGAGGTGTTGAAACAAAATAGCTATTTTTGTAGTGATTTTATAACATATTTATGTTATAAAATAAATAATTATATATATATATATATATATATATATATATATATATATATATATATATATATATATATATATATATATATATATATATATATATATATATATATATATATATATATATTATAAATTTGGTAAATGATCCTGACAGAGTAAACATTTTATATTTTATGCTTTAAATGATTAATGTATAATTCTATCGGGAACAGTTACCAAAATTTATAACATACTGTCAATATGATGAATTCATGGTTAAAAAACATCTTTCATTTATTTTGTACCCATTCTGATAGATCTCTAAATTCGATCACTTAAAGCAAAGACCATAAAATGTTAAACTATTTGTTTTTTAAATAAGTCACTCATTTTCTTTCTTTTGTAGACACGAGCAACGGCAGCTTGGGAAAAAAAATACAAGATCGCATTATTGCAAATAAATACACAAATATATAGAAACACAATTCACTTTTTCGTCTTCGATCCGATGAAGCCCAAAATGGGTGAAATACATAGTCGGATATTTTTTTCGAACGATTATACTTTCATGAGCGTGATTTCTTAAAAGGCTCGTCTGAATATAAGTCTTATTTTTAATATTTAAAATCAAGTCCTACAAATTTAAAATACTTTTCCTACTTCTAATAACTAATAGACTATACGTTATTTTTGACAAATAAATATGTTAGAATTATATTCGTATTTAAAAAAAAATATTAATCAAATCTTGTATAAAATTATAAATTAAGCGGCCAAATAAAAATGCCAAAATCTTTTTATCATAGAAAAACCCAAACGACACGCAAAAAACGGATGGCATTGTTTGTGAGCAGGCACCCCTACCCAACATTAACTTAACCTGAGTTTGTAAGTAAATTATATTTGATACATAAGTTGTCTCGGAAAATTTAAACGCAACAACCCCTTATCAAAATAAGTGAATTTTCCGTAACCATAACAATTTAAAATATTAAAATTGTCTGTGCTTATAAATTAAGTAAATTTCTTAATAGGTTTTTCCAAAAATCGCTTTAGAATGGAACGGAGCTATGGATTTTAAATCTAATGTTATAATTAAATTTAAAATTTTAATTTTTTGTTTTGAATTCCTAGGGAACGAGGGAACCATATTTTTACAATAGAAAATAATTATATATATTTATTTTATAAAAAAAAATCTTTTAATAATTGATTTTTATAATAAGTTAATTTCAAAAAGTGTTATAAAAACAATCTTTTGATAAATGATTTTTATAGTAAGTTAATTTCAAAAAGCGTTTTTACACTCCAAGCATTTCATAATGCATTTTTAGTAAAACCATTTAAAAAATGACCCTTATCAGTAAAATTATTCCACAATGCATACAAAAATATTTTGGTAATTCCTTTAATGCAACTAAGGTGCAAAAGGGAGTGAAAGAGAAGGAGGAAACTTTAATGAGGAGAAAGGACAATAAAAGAGCATGATTCAGGGAAGATATAATATGGCGATTGACGTTGCAATTTTTGAAGATTGTAGATGACAAGAAAGCAAGAAACCAAAAGAGAAGTTCAACAAGCATCAAGTACGAGAAAAAAAAAACTATTAGAATAGAACTTGAGGCTACATCTAGGCTAGTTCAACAGTAAAACGATGAGACCTAATTGCCAATCTAGTAGTTTACCTAAATTCATGCAGTCTTGGCATCAAGATGGAAAGAATAATGAAAATATTTGTAGAAAAGACAGAGTGAAGCCACATCACGGTCAGGTCAGGATCGATTACCCTACAGACAATTCTTTGAATTTTGTCAACAATCTCGAAATATATGATAGGTGTAATAGACCAAATACGGTAGCAACATTCAATGCATGGACGAATGATCGATTTATAAATGTGCAGGATGGATTCTGACGAGAAAACAAAATGCTTGTCACGGCACAATGAACCAACTTTTCTAGCAGCAGACAATTGATTCTATATAATCACTCCACTTCATGTTAGTGGAGGTTAGCATCAGTCATACTGATGGCAGGTAGAAAAGTTTCTCTATGGAGATTAAATGATAGCAGTATTGTTTTGAATGTGTTAAAGTTTACAAGCCATTCATTGCTCCAGTTAACAACTGACTGGAGTTCATTTTCGAGATCAGCTGTCAGTTTTACTATGTCGGACTTGCTGCAAAGACAGGGGTAAACAGTTTTATCATCAGCATAAATACATAGTTAGGGACTGATAATATAGGTCGTTGATGAAGATAAGTAACAACGTATGTTCAAGAATAGAGCTCTGGAAGACCCCCCGCCGCCCCCGCATTAACGTGAGCTTATCTAGAAACGTGTTCGTTCACGATGACTTTCATTACACGATCTTTGGTGGATAGCGGCTCGGATTGAGAAATCGGAGAGCCGAGTTCGAATTCCAGTTGAATCCATTACATTCACTTACGTGCTAATACCCTTGGGACTGGTATGAATCCTCTTCTTCTCCCACAACGTTATAGGTAAATAGCAGGACAGGCTGGGTTCTATAGCCTTTCATGGCAATTGGTCTACTGCAAAAAGAAATGGCAACCTACTGCGGGAAAAATCTGAGTCTTCAGTCATGTATCGAAAGATACATGATCGCCTACGTGTGTATCACGCATAGCGCATAACTGACTGACTATATTAAACCAAATATTTGTGCAGATATCTAAAGCCACAACCACGCTTCGCCGTTCTTATCTAAAGCTTGATAGGCAAATTCAGTCATAACTGTAAACACATCAATGGTAGACCTGGAGAAACGAAAGGCATATTATTTATTTTTAGAGAAAGAAGAGTGGAGTGAGATGCTTAACCAATGAGGCGTTGATTAGAGCCTTTACTAATTTGCTAAAATAGAACAACACAAGATGTCCTTTAACATGGACAGGGAAACGAGAACAAGTTACGCTCGTATTAATGTGAGAGAACGAGCGAAGCAAGGCAATAAAACTACTAAGACGCAAAAGGGTTACTGAGGAGAGAGAACATGAGAAAAAGTAAACATTATTAAAGAGAGGGGGCAATAAAAGAATAAAGAAGACAGTAGATAATGATTGACAGTGATCTTCAAAAAAAAAAAAATGCAAACTGGATTAAAAAGTAAGAAACCGGAAGAGTGTTCCACAAGTGAGAAGTGCGAGAAAAGAAACTGTTAACATAGAACTTACGGTTACATCTAGCCATTTCAACTGTAAAATGATCAAACTTTTTGCCAATCTAGTCAGTTATGCGCCGGGCGTGATACACGCTTAGGCGATCATGTAACTTTCGATACATGACTGACGAGGCAGATTTTTTCCCGCAGTAGACCAGTTGCCATCAAAGTCTATAGAACTCAGTTTGTCCTGCTATTTACCCATAGAATAAGCTTCATACCTTTCTTAAGGGTATTAGCACGTTAGTGAAGGCAATGGATTCGACTGGAATTCGACTCTTCGTATCCTCAAACCGAGCCGTTATCCATTACTCTACTGTGCCCCACAACCTAGCATTATGCTTAAATTCGTAAAGTCTAAGTGCCAAAGACGAAATCTCATCAGAACAATTACTATGAAAATAATTATAGAAGTAGAAATAGAGACGCTACATTACGCCGGTGGGAAAGTGACTGAAGTCGAGATGCCAGGTCAGGACCAGTAAAATTGCAAATTTTTTCTTGGACTTTATCAAGAACTAGCAGCAGAGCCCGGCGTTGCCCGGGGATGTAACAGTAAGAGATAGATCAAGTATCGACCATCATAAAGACTGAAAAATAAAATTGACAAAGATTATTGTTTAAGGTTGACAGACACGCATGTCTTAATTAGTTTTTTTTTTACGAATTGGTTAAACCCAAACTCAAAAACATTGTTTTCAATCGTTATGAGTCTATCGATTGAATAGAATTTTATTATAAACAATTGTCTTGTAAATGGAATTTTTAAAGCATTCTGAATGTAAAAATAAAGAAAAAAGTGTGCAAGACAATAAGAAACACTACCTGCCAAAAAAAAGTGAAGTTTTGTTGAAATCGGTTGAAAAATGTAGGAAATCCGATCCCATATATAAACGAACATGCACACACACACAAACAACCTATAAGTATAACTCGATATGAGTTGTCCCCCTTTCATTCTGCAAAAGCGATGCCTCTTAATCGTGTTTTCAAATTGATTTCGTACAAAAACAATTGTGTTTTTCCAATTTTTGGCGCTGTCAGAACCACCGCAAGGTAATTTTACGCAGTCCCGTGAAGTTTTGTTGAAATCGGTTGAAAAATGTGGGAAATCCGATCCAATATATAAACGTACAGACACACACACACACACACAACCTGGGTTTTATAATAAGTATGATATCTAAATATATAACAGAAGCATCAGATGTGACAGCAATATCCAATGCATGGACTTATAAATGTGTAAGATAGAACGTGGCGATTAAAATTGTTCAGCTTGTTGGTTTTGTTTATATTTGAGTCTGTAAGCATTTGGTTCCTGGGTAGGTAAATACTGGTTGCTTGTATTTGAGTCTATAATCAATTACTTGGTTCGAGGGTAAGTAAATATTGGCCGTTTATATTTGCGTCTATAAGCGTTGACTTGGTTCGAGGTTAGGTAACTCCTGTTCGTTTTTATTAAAATCTATAAGCGTTGATTTGTTTCGGGGATAGGTAAATATTGGTCGTTTATATTTGAGTCTATAAACATTTACTTAGTTTTGGTATAAGTAAATATTGGACCTTTATAATTGAGTCTACAAATATTGACTTAGTTTGGGGTTAGATAAATAGTCGTTTATATTGGTGCCTATAAGCGTTGATTTGGTTCGAATTAAGTAAATATTGGTCCTTTATATTTGACTCTATAAGTGTTGACTTGGTTCGAGGATATGTAAATATTGGTGATTTATATTTCAGTCTATAAGCATTAATTTAGTTCTAAGATAAGTAAATATTGGTCGTTTATATTTTGAGTCTATAAGGTTTGACTTGTAGTCTCTAATATATAATAGTCTATAAGAACTTATTTGGTTCGGGATAGATCAATATTGGTCGTTTGAATTTGAGTCTGTAAATATTTGCTTTGTTCGTGAATAGGTAAATACTGGCAGTTTACGTTTATAAGTATCTCATTAGTAAGTGACTCGTTTTGGAGTGCTTTTGTAACATTCTGCAAGGAACTCGGTCGAAATATTGTACGGTCTGCTGACAGATTTAGAGACAAGATGTTAAAATGTAAAAAGTGGCGTGGATAATGGCTTCTTGCAACATACTAACAAATAAACACAAATAAGAGTATTTCAGTTATGGGTCATGCGTATATACACGCGTCGGCGAGCATTTATCTTTCGATACATGACTCACGAGGCAGATTTTTTTTTGCCGCGGTAAGTTACCATTACTTTCTGAAGTAGACCAGTTGCTATCCAAGGCTAGAGAACCCGTTTTGTCCTGCTATATACCCAGAGCTGGGGGTGGGGGAGAAGAAAAGGATCCATACCTTTCCCAAAGGCACGTAAGTGAAGGTAATTGAATCGACTGGAATTCGAACTCGGCTCTCCAATTCCTCAATCCGAGACGCTATCCATTACGCCCTCAGTTTGGGAGTCAAACCTTGACCAAAACGAGTCTCCGAGTCTTGGATGACGAATCAATTTTCACCTTTTCACCTGGCATATGGCGATCCTTTCGCTGCTCCATCGATACTCCCAAGGAAAATGCTCGGGCGAAATACATCCCTTGGTTCTGTCGAGTCTAATCTTTAGGGATAGGACATGCCACTTATATTGTAGCACACCACCCACATTCCCTTCTTGTTTCATCAGTGAGAAGTAAGTTCAATTGGAACAGCTTTTTTCCGCAAACCATTGCTCTATGGAACCAACTCCCAAGAGGATGTTTCCCCGATCATTACAATCTTAACATGTTCAAGTCTATAGTTATCTTCCTATCCGATCCATATAAACTGTCTCTTAACATATTCCTCTACCGCGTGTGGTCACCGGGCCTTGTACTTAGTGAACCTTACTGTAAAAAAAAGGATTATTGCTTTTGGGAATTATATTAGAATAATCAAGAACCTATTCTGGCAGCAAAACGCCTGCATACGGATAGAAAATGATCTCAGCATTTATGCAAAAATAGAAAATAGTGCAAGACAAGGGTGTGTCTTCACACCGGACTTACTGAAATTATACATCAAGGCAATTCTGAGAGAATTAGAAGTCATTATTGGCGGCTACAATCTTAACAAACAACATAAGGTATACAGATGGCTAGTGCTGACTTTCATCCAGCTTTTTATCAAAGCCAACTTTAAATGCAACTGAAGATCCTGCTTCGCGGCAATCAGTCTCTTATTTAAAAAAAATAAAAAATGATTCGGTGTTTTATCTATAGGTATAGCCCAATAGTTAGCACTATTGTTCTCTGAATGTGAAGGTTTCTCTTTTATTGTGAGATACACGATAAGAAAAGTACAAAATCTTCTACAGAAGGTTGTGAAGGAAAGCGAGAAGAAAGAATTAAACAAGAAAATTAAAGAAAGAATTAAGCAAGAAAACAGAATGCATTGTTGTTAGCAAATGGACGAGCAAAAGGATGATGCAAATTACAAATTGGAGATACCAAAATTAGACAAGTAAAAAAAAAAAATGTAAATATCTGGGAAGCGTTTTTACAGAGGACGGAAAGTGTGACACTGAAATCCGAAGTCGCACTGGGATTGATAAAGATGTAATCGAAAAGATAAACGAAACAGCTTCCTTAGAATCAAAGAAAAGAGTACAGAACTGTTACATGATATCAATCCTCCTGTATGGCAGTGAATGCTGGACAATCTCCTCAAAGAAGAGACTGAGAACAGCAGAAATCTTGTTCTGCTGAGGATACCCTGGACCGAACAACAATGACTAAGTTTTAGAGAAAATGGAAACAAAAAAGCCACTTATACTTAACATCACGAAAAGAGACAATTGAAATTTCTAATGCGCATAAAGAGGAAGGAGGGCTTGGAAAATCTGATACTAACAGGACAGATTGAAGGCAAGTGGTACAGAGGAAAGCAACGCATAATATTCTTAGTGAGCTTTAGTAAATGGATGGCGAAACAGGGTTTAGGAGAAATGACAGAAAGACAACATTTATTAAGTGCTACAAAGGGCAGGAATCTGTGGAGAGCTATGATCGCCTACGTCCTGAGGGAACACGGCATGTAAAGATGTAGGTCTTCTTATCCGTACATCAAATCAAATGTAGGTGACGCAGGCTCCTAGCCTTGTGCACAGTCTACTGAGTGCAAAATCATAAATTTGGAATTACGGTGTCTATTGACAGACAAACATAAACAGGAACACATCCACACACACACACACACACACACACACACACACACACACACACACACACACGCACACACACAAGTCCCATAGTTCTCATAAGTACGCACGCACACTACACAAATACGCATATAAACATTTAGACACAGAAAGAGGATGGGCAAGGGCACCAACAAAATTTAAAGGAATACAAACCATATATATATATATATATATATATATATATAGGTTTCTCCAAAGATTCGGGAAAAAAGGATACATGATAAAAACTTGCACAAAGCATAATATAAACAACATTTTATCGTCAAAATCTTTGTGTTATTATAAAGATGAAAGATCAAAGTATTTTTTTGATGTCATTTTTTTTTTATCCCTTAAAGAACTTTGGGAATTTTGGTTAAAAATTTTGTTTTTTTCTGGCGTCAACGCGGGACTATAAATTAGTACGGGAAACTTGAGCGTCTTTTTGTGATGAAAAACACAGCGAATTTGAAAATCAAATAATTGTCGGATTTTAATGAAACTTCCAGGATTTATTCAGAAATAAATGTAATTATTTTTAAAGGTTTCTGTTTTAGAAAATTTTAGTAAAAATATTTTTTTACATTTGTTGCACCTCACTCGATTTTATGAAATTAAAAAAAAAATACTTTTTGTAGCGATTCAATTTTTATATTAGTCTTTATAAACATAAGTCCGCGGAGAATTTAAATCATCATTGCTTTTGGTCAAACAGGACACACAGAGAAAATCTGCTCTGAATCGTAACATAAAAATGCATTAAAAATAAGACATGATTTAATTTAAAAAGCTCTTAATTGGCTTTTTGAATAAAATATCTCTATCTATAAAAGGCAGGATGTGTGTGTGTGTGTGTGTGTGTGTGTGTGTGTGTGTGTGTGTAACGAATGCACGGCCGCAATTTTCGACGGATTTGCACCAAAATTTTCATGCACATGCCCCAAGTTAGCGGGAAGGCCAAGATCGACTTTGCATTTCCCAACTCCCATCGATAGTCGAAATAATCGATTTTTTCATGCTTCTACGGCAGTTTTCATGTAGTTTGCGGTCATTTTCTACTGGCCAGAGTGAGAGCCTATAGCTGGCTGCCATGAATAGGCAGGAAGATTCTATTGGCCAGTGTGAGAGCCAACAGCTGACTGACACGAATGTTAACTAAAAAAAATCGTCACAAGTGGGAAAAATTTAAATCTGAATGGCACTTTACTCCTATTGGTTCATTCGCTTGCTTAAACTCAACGTTGATTCTGGTTCCTCAGAACTGGGTTGGGAGTGAAAAAGTATTTGTTGTTAACATTCTTTTTTCATTCAGTTTTTCCAGTTACGAGTCCTTTTTTTAAAGCTGATCGTTTTGTGTTCATTTTGTTTAGTTCTTTTTTCGTAACAGATTTAATGTTTAGTATAGAGCTTAAAAAATTCGCAATGTGAGATAGGCAAGAAGTAATGCATGTAGCAACATCAACACGGCAACGGGCACTTCTTTAAAGGCAAGGAAGGGCAAAAATATTTTAAGTCAAGTGATAGCGATTGCTGTACGAGTCATACGATTTTTGAATCAATCACGGGCAACGCCGGGCCATGCTGCTAGTGTTATATAAACTTTTAAGTCTTTTAAAATTCTGTATTAATTTGCATTTGTCAAGTGATATTGTTATTAATTAAAAACCTGCATTTACTAATCATAAATAGAAAAGCGCACTACAATTTAACGAACCCCAGTATTTTAAGAAGTATTTCGATTTTTTGTACATTCAGATGTCCAAACGCGACATTATCCGAAAATAAGAGCGGTAATTAGAATAAATTTAAAATTTATTGGTAACTTTCTAACATTTCCTCAACAAGTGTCTTTGTATGTAAGACTATAAAGCAAAAATAGATTCATTTCAATAATGCTTAAAATATTTAATTTTTTTAGTTAAGATAATTATACAAAATGCGTTTACTTTCTATTATCTTATAAACCCATTAGACTCCTGACGTCTTAGTGTCATTATCGCCTTGCTTGGGGTAGATTGATTAAAAAGATATATAGATGCCTGCGCGTAAACCGCAGGATTGGAATAGAACTTTTGGTAAATGCAACAAAGTTGTATATCTATCTATCTATCTATCTATCTATCTATCTATCTATCTATCTATCTATCTCAGCCTGTTCATTATCTATCTATCTATCTATCTATCTATCTATCTATCTATCTATCTATCTATCTATCTATGTGTGTCTGTGTGTGTGTATGTGCTGAGTGAAAGGAGGTGAGGTAGATATCCAGGATAGTGAATATTCATAAATATTGGTGAATTAAGTTTGAAAACCAAAAAGCGAGACAATGATGGCGGCAAATATCCGGCAAAGACTGAGAATTCATCTTTGCGCTTGAGAGCATTGCCCACAAATCCCATGGTCGATATTCTTTCATCCACAAATTGCATAGTTTTTGTTTTTTTTTGCTTATGATTTTTTTCATTATATAAAGAAAACAGTATGAATTTCAATCACTGGTTTTTATTGCCCTACCACAAGGCCAACCATTGTCATTGTCCCTATTAGTCGTTACCATCGCTACCACCGTGACCATTCGGCGAAATAGTCAGTTAAATCTCCAGTAACAGTTTCATTGTAAAATGGATAACTACAAACCGTTTTCCGATGTATAGTTTTATCAAAGCCAACTTTAAATGCGACTGAAGATCCTGCTTCGCGACAATCAGTCTCTTACTTGGAAAAAATGATTCGGTGTTTCATCTATAGGTATAGCCCAATAGTTAGCACTATTGTTCTCTGAATGTGAAGGTTTCGCTTTTATTGTGAAATACTGTCCGACGTATTAAGCGCTGTATTCTGCGATTGCTATGAGGAGGGTATAGATATAAGGAGGGTATAACTCTAGAGAGTTATTTATGGTAATTAATTGTAGTTAACAAAAAAATCATTTTCATTTTGGAGTTAACATTTAGAGAGAAAAAGAATAGATTTAATTTAATGTTAATTTATAATAGATGCCAAATGAAAACGTAGCCATTGTTAAAGAAGAGCATTTTGTACTAAATTTAACAATTTCTTCTAATGCCATGATCCTTCAGGTTCATTGCTCTCCACAGATTTAGTTATTATTATTATTATTATTATTATTATTATTATTATTTGTTTTCTGGTGTATACTCATTTCTTTCCAAGTCCCAACCAGAGACCTAAGGTCAGAAATGGCATCATGACATTTTCCACTGAGAATTTTTTGAGGAAAAAACAACTAAGATCACACATATTTTACATAGATAACGCTCTTCGTAAGGTTTGGGCTGTACTTGTGAGTACAATTTTTTGTATTTATTTTAGGCATGGGCTACCAGGAATCCCTTAAATGAACCTATTGGAATTTTTTCAAATCAATCCGAGTGCTCCAACTACAACTGGAATTGTTGATGTCCTCATGTGCTACATTTTTGACATTTCGATTTCAAGGTCCTTGTATTTTGATAGTTTTTGAAGATCTTCAAAGACACATTACAGTCTGCAGGGACTGCTGTGTCAATAAGAAGGGACATTTTGTTTTTGCGGTCTCTGATCACTATGTCTGGGCGATTAGATTTGGTAGTTTTGTTTGTGTGTATTGCAAAATCCCATAAAATTATTACAGGTCAAATCTCAGTAACCGGGTCTAGGTGGTGTTCATACCAATTATTATTATTATTATTATTATTATTATTTAATATTGATTTTTGATATTGATATCATTAAGTTTTGACTTTTGATATCGATATTATTTATTTTTGACATTTGATATGGATATTTGATATTGAATTGTGATATTGATATTTGATACTAATCTTTGACATTATTTTTTTGACTTTTGATATTGATATAATAAATTTTTGACTTTTGATATTAATATTTGATACTGACATTTGATATTGATATTAGTTATTTTTGAATTTTGATGTTGATATTTGATAGTGACTTTTGAGATTGATATTATTAAGTTTTGTCTTTTGATATTAATATTTAACATTGACTTTATATTGATATTAATTTTTGATTTTTGATATTGAAATTTGAAATTGACATTTGATATTTATATTTTTAAGTTTTAACTTTTGATATTGTTATTATTTATTTTTAACTTTTGATATTTATATTTAATATTGACTTATGGTTTTGATGTTGTTAATAATTTTTACTCAAGCAAGGCGACAATGCCATTAAAACGCAAGATTTTACTAGGAGAGGCTGAGAACGTAAAGACTTTAGAAGGAACCGGAAATCCAGTCCTAAACAGGAAACATGGGATAAACCTCTACTCCTGTTCAAAAACCGGGGAATAGCCTAACCCTTTTATTCCTTTCTTTAGTGTTTCTTTCATAGTACTTTGGTTGTTTCTCATCAAAACACCAAAAACGAAATTCTATAATCATTGACTAATCACTGATGATCGAATACAAACCAAAATCAAGATCTGAAAACAAACTTCTTACTCTGGCTGCATCAACGTCATACAATTAGGTTAATTGATAGTCAGCTGTGTTCTTCTATGCGCAACGTCCGTTCAAGGCATGAGTGGTTATGGCTCTATACAACATCCTATTCTTTGTAGCTTGAAGAAATGTTTGCTACCTTAATCAAGTATCTTTTCTGCCGTCTATTTACAAATCCATGTTTGTTAGATAGTTTAATCGCTTCTCTCTTGCCTTCAGTATGTCCTGTGCGTGTCAATTTCTTCAAGCCCTCTTTCCTCCTTATGTGATCCAAACATTTCAACTGTCTCTTTCTGGTTCTAAGTAAAAGTGTCCTTTTGATTACCATTTTAAAATTTCCGCATTGCTCATATATTTCCTCCATGGCATTCTCAGCATTCTTCAGTAGAACCATATCTCTATGTTTCAAGTTTCATTTTCATCTTTGATGGGATTGTTCAGTACTCACGGCCATATAGGAGCTTTGATATTACATAGCAATTCAATATTTTTTCTTTGTTTCTAACGAAATTTTCCTGTTTCTTCATACTATGTTTAACTTTTGGAAGACATCTTTCACTATTCGAATGTACCTTCAGATTTCTGTTTCATATTTTCCATTGTGTGTTATATCACTTCCTAGATATTTAAATTTCTCTGCTTGCTTTATTCTGCCATTTCCGATTCGTAACTTTTATTTTGGTCTGTTCCTTTTGCTAACGACCATAAATTGTCTTCTTAAAATCGACGTTAGTCCTTTCTTCAATTTCTCCTTTACTACCTTGTTTAAGACCTCTTGCAGTTTTCTATTCTAGTTTAACCAGATAGTTCTATACTCCATTCCTTTAAAGCCCATAAGTAGACAAATATAGAATTCGAAAGGTAAATTACCCAGGGCAAAGTATGGCAGGTCAAATTTCGTTTAAAGTTTTTTTTCCGATCGGCATTACTTTAACGACCGTAGACTCACGATTTTGGAGTTGCGATAAAAAGCAAGGAAAATAAAATGAAAATATACAGACATTTTGTGGACAAAGGCGTCAGCAAAGCATGGCAATAATCAATTGGTCTGATGATCACATTTTGTCGTGAAACTGACAGTCCACATTCAGTGTTGATTTCTATGTCTACAGCGTCATTTTCTCTGCCTCTGTTTCTCTCTCACTGTATATAATCGACCTCACTAATTGATGATGAAGAGTGTTTAACCAACCACTGTATCTATCTATCTCTCTATCTCTCTCTCTCTCTCTCTCTCTACACACACACACACACACACACACACACACACACACACACACACACACACACACACACACACACATAATTGCAAAATTAAATTCGGGGTTTTTAGCTTCTATTTTTGAAACATGGTTGGAACTGTGTAGCGAAAAAAAACATATTTTAAATCAATTAATTTATAATATTTTAAATCAATTAATTTATAATATATATATATATATATATATATATATATATATATGATATTTACATACGCTCTATCTCTAATATTGAGCACTTTATCCCATAAATATAGCACGCCTTAAAACTATATTTCTTCATATATATATATATATATATATATATATCGAGACTAATTCGTTACCACTTCGTCACCGAGGCCCATTGGTACAGTTGATATGACGCTTGCGGGTTCAATTCTCGATAGTGGATGCGCACTTCTGATGAGTCCCAAATATAGGACAAAACGGCTGTCCAGTGCGTTCTGCGTTCTGTTGAGGTTTCTTCTAGACTCGCTGAATTAATTAGGATATATATGTATTTGTTACTTAAACATAATTTTTAGTGGATACTTGTATTTGAGTAGATGACCCCGTTTATCTGTTATTTAATTATCATTTTAAGTTGCATAGTGCCTTTAAACACAGATTTATCTTTGACTCTTGAAATAGACACATCTGTTCAGTTTCGTATCCTAAAGTAAAAAGAGCAATTCCTAAAGAAGTAATGGATTTTTTATTTATCAATCTGACAGATTTTATTACTTAATCGTTATATTAGAGGATACTCGTATTTAAGTTGAGGCTCCATTTATTTATTAAACAGTATATTTATTTATTTTCGTCTACCGGCCTGAATAGTCGAGAAAACTTATAAGAGAAAAATATGCGCTCCACAGCAGGATTCGAACCTGCCTTTTCCTAGGAGAAACCGTCATTAGATCTGACGTGCTTGTACCTCTCAACTACAGAGTGCATCGATGACCAAGTTGAATAGTGGCTTTAAATAGAGTTTTTTCTCTGACATTTTCTGAAAGAGACATATATGTAAAATTCAATTAGTACTGAAACCGTAGCATTATTAATTGGAATGACGGTGTATGTCTCACCCTAGGCTCCAAAAGAAGTCTGCAAAAATAATGCTCCTTACACACACACGCGCGCGGACACATGCATATGTGTGTGTGTGTGTGTGTGTGTGTGTGTGTGTGTGTGTGTGTGTGATTTATGAATATAGATACGTCACCAATTTTCCGTAAGAATTGTTTTCAGATCGTTATCGGGTTATCCGTTTTGTCGTATCAACAGAGGTTATATACTAACAATTCAACCCACTTGACCCACTAATTATGCAGCTGTCGTAACTCGAGAGCATCATTTAATATAGGAACTTATGTTAAACCATGATTGAATACATCACCACCTGTGACCATCCTGTGAACTACCACCCTGTGAATTACCACCCGATGAATTCGTCTAGCAATCGCGTGCAATTCAAATACTTGATTTCCAAATGTCCGATTTTTGTCATCACCTGCCCGAAAGTCATTAGTGCACCTGTACTTCAAACAAACGTCGCCTTTGATGAAGTGATGCATTATATAATAACACGTTTGTTTCTTTAGTGTTTGATTTTATACGTAGTTAGCGCTTAAATTATATCCTGTGTTCCTCACTTCACAAAAACAACATTTCATTTTTGTGCTTCAATTTTTCGAATATTTGTATAAGTTTGGTTTAAGATTAATTAATATTAAAATAAGACTTTAAAAATTCAAACGCTTTATAATAAAAAGTTAAACTAAAATAGGTTTTCTCTCTACTTTGTTACCATTTTCCAAGAAAGTGCAACGCAAAACGAAATACGTTAAATGATAGAAAGAAGATTTAACTCCTTATATAATATAAGTACATCATCTATCTATGAGTGCGTTAACTCTGTAAACACCCCTGTGGTCTATAGGGTCATAGCCTTGCCAGGCTAGGTGCAGTTGCTACTGTGGTTTCTGTAACAGGTACGTTTTACGGGGTGCCAATGCTAGCCCAACAAGTACTGAATTCAAACTTGTCCTTCTCCTAGATTGGTTACCAAACAAATCTAAAAAGTCTAGTTTGTTCTGCTATTGAACCGTGTCTGAGGTAGAAGAGATGGATTTGTAAGGGTACCTGTGCGAAAGCGAATGCAACGTCCCCAGCAGCATTGATCACACTTTCAGCGGCCGTCATCACTACACGTACAATGCATACAGACACACACGCTTACAGAAACACACACATAAACATATATATACATATTATAAACGACAGATATGTCGATAAACACTAACAGTTTATTTTGAAAGAAAATTACGCTTATCAAAGTAACAAATTTGTCTCTACCTACCCCGATGATGACTTAAGAAAGTTGAAAGTTCGGGCTATTTTACTTTTAGCTTTTTTTCCGAAATGATCTTTGGACAATTCTTGAAGGAATTTCCCTCTTTTAACAGAACAGTCCGGGTTTTGTACACTCTTCATCATTAAAGTAGCGATGTGTCGAAGTGTATTCAGTCGTATTCGAAAGTCGCTTACTAAATCTACTAACATGTTTTAGTTTACTACTGCTGTTGCTACTACATGTAGAACTTTTATATATTGTCGCCTTGTTTTTTACGTAAATAAGGTGACCTTTCACATGCAAATGGCTGAATTTTCTGGAAACGTAAGGATTTTATTTGATCTGCATGGGTTATTGTGTGCGTTCTCACCTTTTGCTATAATAGCCGTGTTGTTGCTTCTTTGCATAACAGATTTGGTCCTTATCATAACTCCTTATGCTTTTTTATGCTACAATTACTATTATTTCATTACACCATGTGATTGTCCCCACCACTCTGTTAGTTTACATGTCGGTTACTCCCTGCCAGTAACTAATAAATAATGGACTATCCTGTTTTAATTGCGTGGTAAGAAGAGAAAAACACTACTTGGTTTAAGTAAGAAAATTTAAAGAAAAAAAGTAACAAAGAAAAAAGCAAAGAAAGAAGGAAGATAGAAGTATTTAACGTCTCCTGCAAATACCTAATAAATAATCGACTATTCCGTTTTGATTGCGTGGAAAAAGGGGGAAAATACTACTTGGTTTCAGTGAGCAAATGAAAGAAAGAAATAATATAGAAGTATTTTGTGATGTCAACAAACACTCGTTGCCATTTTTGTAATGTCAACGAATACTCGTTGTCACTTTCATAATGCTCGTTGTATTAGAGACTTTGTAATCGCAGATACAACTATAGTAACGCCGTTGATAAATTCTAGTGTCAGGCACCTTCGAATATCACTCGTACTAATAGTACTTGCTCGATAATACTCGCTCGGAAAGTAACCACCCAATAGTGGTCAATGTAGAGAAATAGTATAGTGAATAGAGTAGAGAATAGCCGTCCGTATAGTAATCAGAGGATAGAGTAGAAATGATGATCCGAATAGTAATAGAGGATAGAATAGAAATAGTTATCGTTTAGACGTCGCGCAACCTCCCATATATGCATTTCCTCTATAGTCACGTTGTCCACTTAATTCAATAATGGGATCGCCTGTGTTTGCTCACTGGCGATCTATGTTCAAACTCGAGTGTCGGCAGAGACACTTTATTCCTATATAACAAAGTGTTTAACGACTGTTTCAGTGAAATAGAAAAGTTTTCAATTTCAAATCTTTTCATTTCTATCCCCTTACTTCTTTAAATAACAACCAGCATTCATATTTATGATTGTTATTGCAATATTTTGTTAAAGTTGTTAAGCTCAAAGATTTAAGGATGCAATAAAGGAATCCCTACGGTTATTTTACTGTCGTAGAACTCGATCATAAGCCTATTTATTCATTAACTGAAGGATTAAGATTCATCAGAAAATTCAAATCGGAAAACCATGAAGTTTTCATGGGTATTTCTCATTATTACTTTTTATTATTTTCTTTGATTTCTGGCGTTTACACATTTCTTTCCGGGTCCAACCCAGGGACCTAAGGTTAGAAATGGCATCATGACAATTTCCACTGACAAAAAACAAAACAAAAAAAACAATTACATAGATAATGCCCTTCGTAAAGTGTGGGCTGTATTTGTCAGAACAATTTTTTGTATCTCCTTGAGGCATGGACTTCCAGGAATCCCTTTAATTAGTCTACTGCAATCTTTTCCAACCAGTCCTAGGGCTCCAACTACAACAGGGATTGTTGATGTTCCCATATGCCACATTTTCGAGATTTCTATTTCAAGGTCCTTGTATTTTGACAGCTTTTTGAATATCTTCAAAGATACATTGCAGTCAGCAGGGACTGCCATATCAATAAGGAGGCACTTTTTTTGTTTGTGGTCTTTAATAACAATTCTTCTTCTTATTATTATTATTCTTTCTTTTTTAGTAGACCATTATTGGTTCATTAACTCTTCTTTATTACTATTATTACTAATTTTCCTCCATATTATTAATACTACATCTTATCACCCCAACTTGGAGCAATAAACGAATAACTTAAATTAAAAATATCGTATACTTATCAAAAAAAAAAAAATAGGGTGATTTAAAGCGACTGCCGAAATACATTCGCTTGAATTTCATTTGAGAATTAGACGATTTTATTTTTGAAGAAATATCCTGAGTATTTTGAGTCCATCTGATGAAAACCTGAAAATTGATGTCAGTCGCCAAAATGTACATCGCCTCTGGAAATGAACAATATTTCAAAGAATCTAACAATTAATTAGCATTAATATGGACAGGAGGCCAAAGAAAATAAAACGGTATTTTTGGGACCCTCCCTAATGCGACTTTGAATGAAACGACACTCCCCAATCTGCCGCCGGCCAGACTTCCCACAGCTCTGATCTAAAGCTCTTAGCAGCCATAATCACAAACAACTTATACAAACATAGTCTAGCCAACTTACATGGCCTTCATGTGAACAAACATCCGACCATTTAAAGACATCTTACCACCATTTTACTTTTTCTTACTTCTGCCACGGATCTTGTCATGTGATGATTCTTTGTAGCTTGCGTCTGTTTTCTTCCCAAAGCATTCACCCTAAGAGGGAAAGCTGAAAAATTCTCTGAGTTCTAGACGAGATTAAAAAAAATTAATTTTTTGTCCAGGCATGGACCAAATTTTCCTGACCAGCGGACAGTATGAGATATAGCACATTATTAAGCAAAATAATTCGAAGTAATGTTTTTCATCGTATAAGTGTTCTTTTTGTATTCATCTTCTCTAAAACTTCATCATTGCTCACATGTTCCGTCAATGGTATTCTCGGCATCCTACTCGGATTTATTTAACCTATACGGTGAGATGATACTAGGAAGGTTAAAAGACCTACCAGGATTTATTATTGGTCGATATAATCTTAAAAGGATAACATACACAGGTGACATTATATTGGTGGCAAACTCAAAATGAGACCTGAAAGGACTCTCAGATATGTTATTAAAGGAAAGCGAGAAGAAAGGACTAACTATCGATCGTAAGAAGACAGAATGCCTGATTATCACCGAAAAGAGACAGACCAAGATGCGAGCATGCTATTTATTTGGAACGTTAAAATAAAGCGAGTACAGAAATTTAATTGTGTAGTGTAGTAACAGACGACAGAAAATGGATTATAGAAATTTTAAGATGCATGGGAATAGAAAATTTAACACACACAGAAACAGGGGAAACAGCGAGTAACCCACATAACGAGTTTACTTAAAGCAGCAAAATACAGGAAGTTGTAGAGAGCCATGATCCTCCATATCCTGATGGAACAACGCTCATAAAAGAATAATTTTTTAATAGTTAAAAGGCTTTGCCCGATCCACTTGTGTTCAGTATGTATTGCCAAAAAATTGAAAAATTTCGTATAATATTATCACTGATAATGATTTACACGTGCTGGTGGGTGTGATTTGCTTCTAATTTATTTACTTGAAAATAAAAAAAAATCTTTTTAAAAGAAAGAAAAAATTCTCCAGATAAAAACTTAATATGAACGTTTCTCGTTTCTAAACAAATTATTTTTACACTTATGATCTTCCTTAATGAAAATCGCTAATGGTTTAAAGTGCTGAGAACCTTAACTTAGGGGTGCCACTCAGAAAGCCAAACGGGCCGTATATGGTCCTCAGGGCCACCATTTGCTCATGACTATTTGAATCATTTGGTTGAATTTTGGAAAGTAAATTTGCCGGAGAAATTTTCAGCGTCTATCGTAAGACTTCGGCAAGATTGTTATCTCTCACTACGATTCCATTTCAGTTCTATGCATCTTATGTATATGGAGTGTGTTCTAACAAAGAACGGTAAATGTGACACCGAAATGCAAAAGACCTGTGGAAAAGAGAAATATGCCTTCCAAAAGATAAGCAAATTATTAACATACAGGAAAATTTAGTTCGAAACAACGAAAAGGGTATCAAACTGTGGTGTAATATCAGTCTTTCTATAGCAGTGGATGATGGACACTCTCTTCAAAGTTAAAGAAAAGTCTTGAGGCAAAAGAAATGTAGTTCTACAGAAGGATGTTGAGAACATAGAGTGAATATGTGAGTAATGAGGAACTTTTAAGGAAAATGGAAATAAAAAAGACGAGAGAATGAGAAAGCGACTGATGAAATTTATAGAGCACATAATGATGAAAGAGGGCTTGGTGAATCTGACACACAGAGGACATATTGAAGGTATGAGCGTTAGAGGAAAGCGGCGAGTAAACTGTCTTGCGTAAATGGATGACAGAACAGGGTTTGTGAGAGATAACGAAAATACAATTTCGTCATATTTTTCATTTTTTTTTCAGTTTTCTTTTTTTAAAATATTTTTTATTCCCTTTCAATTCTCTTTTAAAAATATTTCTTATTCCTTTTTTATTCTCTTTTTAAATATTTCTCATTCTCCTTCAATTCTCTTTTTAAATATTTTTCATTCCTCTACAATTCTCTTTTTAAATATTTTTCATTCTCCTTCAATTCTCTTTTTTAAATATTTTTCATTCTCCTTAAATTCTCTTTGTTTAACTATTTCTCATTCCCTTTTAATTCTCATTTTAAATATTTTTCATTCTCCTTCAATTCTCATTTTAAATATTTTTCATTCTCCTTCAATTCTGTTTTTTAAATATTTCTCATTCTCCTTCAATTCTCTTTTTAAATATTTTTCATTCTCCTTAAATTCTCTTTGTTTAACTATTTCTCATTCCCTTTTAATTCTCATTTTAAATATTTTTCATTCCCCTTGAATTCTCTTTTTAAATATTTTTCATTCCTCTTCAATTCTCTTTTTAAATATTTTTCATTCTCCTTCAATTCTGTTTTTTTTAAATATTTCTCATTCTCCTTCAGTTCTCTTTTTAAATATTTTTCATTCTCCTTCAATTCTCTTTTTTAAATATTTCTCATTCTCCTTCAATTCTCTTTTTTAAATATTTTTCATTCTCCTTAAATTCTCTTTAACTATTTCTCATCCCCTTTCAATTCTCATTTTAAATATTTCGCATTCTCCTTCAATTCTCTTTTTAAATATTTTTCATTCTTCTTCAATTCTTCTATTTTTCAAACTTCCCCTTCTCCTTTCTATTTTTTTTTACGGCTGTCTTCATTCTATGCTCTTTTTTCTTCTTGATATTTCTTCTTTTCCTATAATGTTCTTTTTTTAAATTAATATTTTCCTTGTTTTTCATATTTCTTTATTGGTATTGATTTTATTCAATGCATTTTTATTTATTCTTAATACATTTCATCTCTTTCAATTAAATTCTTTTTCTTTTAATACTTTTTCTTCTAAATCTTTCTTTATTGACTTTTCCCTCCTGTAATTTTCTTCTTTCTCTTCAAAGATGTATCATTCTCCTATGATGCATGAAGAAAAATCTAAGAAAAGGGATTTTTCCTCATTCAACATACCGTTGCGTAGACGACGGAAAGTTTTCATTTCGGCGACGTACACCACACTGAGTGTTAAAATAAATCGCCTGGTTCTTTTTATAGTTCAAATGATTGGTTAATTTCGACAAATGCTAAATTCATACCGGATTTGACGATAAGCTACAGCCGACAGCAATGCCTGTGATCGGAATCCCGAAACCATCTCTGTTGTTCCTAGGTTCAGTCTGACCCAGGGTGGTAGTACCTAATAGGGCCCCAGTTATGAGCAAATTGTGAACTCCCTAACTAGGGTCAAAATATGAAAATATAAAAATACATTATAACAAATTACCAATAATATATTATTGCAAAAAAAAAAAAAAAAAATATCCAAAGCATATAAGAAAATAAAAATTCGGCGTTAAATCATCAAAAAGAGTTGATATGCTGTTAAACAAATAAACCAAATCAAATCGAATAGTAAATTGGAGCTAAGTCGTTACCTACAGTTAAAAAATCACGACATCAATGCGTAAAAACGTATCACCCAACCAACCATAGGAAAAGGTCAATTTAAAACCAATAGTAAGCTGTGCAACAAAGAAAAATATTAGACTCTGGTGAGCAGATTTTAGATTTTTCCCAGCTATAAAACATTTTCGACAGCAAAAGTTCGACAGCAATTAACCAAGAAAAAAAAGTCACGTAACTCTGGCAGCGTGAAATGTGTTCATTCCAAACTCCTGTGATGCACAAGACGACACACACCTAGACCTATCTTCAATGATTCCTTGAGAGAGAAAAACTAACAAACGCAGGCTCAACCAGTTACAGGTGAAAAATCAAAAAGTGAACGGCCAAACTTAAACGATTCAAATCAAACCATTCAATACTGTTATGAATAATCAAGAGTGGTCTCCCTTGTTTTGTTACTCTCCTCTTTGAGAGAGCTATTTCTGTTTACTGGGACTACAAACGGACACTATACGAGAACTTTGTATTCTCAGTTGAATAAAGCTTTCTTAAACCCTATACCTACGTACTTTTGTCATTACACTACCCTCGAAACCACCGACCGAGAGGGTGGGGGTGACAAGACTGATTGGTGGCCCCAGGCAGTGCTTTTTAATTTTTACTTTCTTATCAACATTTGTTTTTTCCTTCCTACATTTATATACGTTACAAATTAAACTAAGCCCCAAAAGCACTAAGCAATAAAAGATGAAAATATTTTGAGTATTTTGACGTCATTATGGGGCCTTTTTTTTCGTCCAAATCCGTAAATTTGTTTTGCTCGTGCTAAATCTTGACAAAAAAAAAAAAAAAAAAAACAAAAAAAAAAAAAAAACAAAAACAAAAAAACAAAACAACCACACTGTATTTGACGGTATAGAAGAGGCATGGGTCAAAGTGATCTTTACTTCTCGTCAATTCGTAGGGCAAGTGATGTTTAGAACTGGAGGCATATTTCAAATCTTGAGGTTCCATTGGGAGTGACAATTTTTAGCTTTGGTTTGAATATACACTAGTTTGCTGCTGCAGTCAGCTTAAGAAATTTGAAGAAAATAGTGGAGATTAAAAGCATAATTAATTTCACTCGAAAAGTTAGTCCTCTTTATCTTGGTATATTTTTTTATTCTTTTTTAAGGCCTTAATACATAATTTGGCGGATCTTCGGATCCATCACCTCCCGCCCAGTTAACAAGGATGTATGAAATATTATAATGCTTTGAATTGCTTATCCACCTTAAAAAAATATGTCAAGAAACAAAATAAATGTTACAGTAACTTATTTAATTCTTTTTATTTTATTGTTTAAAATGAAAAAAAAAAAACTTCTGTTATTTTCATTTAATTTAATATAAATATAATTTTTTATGATTATAGAAGTACAAAAGATGATTCTTAAAAATGCGAGGCTTAGCAGCAGAGTTAAGTTTAAGGTTTCATACACATTGTTTACGATGTCTAAAAATTTTTTTGTTTAATTATATGAGATTAAATCTATATAAGAACGTTCTTAATAAATATATTTTTATTAATTTTGTAGCATAAAATAATGTTTGCTTTCATTTCAATTTTTTAATGGTAAACTAAACTAAAATTCAACATAAAATACCTTTGAGAAAGAAAAAAACTTCTCATAAAAATTAAATTTTGTCATCAATATGAATAACAATATCAGAGAGAAAAATTTTAATTAACTTTACGTAATAAGTATGTTGTTTTTAAATAAATTTCGTAGTATAAAAACAAAATCGAAGAAAAAGTCTTCGGAAGAAAAGTCTGTTAAAAATTCAATATAACAAAACATTATTGAAATTAACTTTCTTCGGAGAGACCTTGTAACATTTGTAAGAAGAAAAAGTACAAAAATGTTGAATTAATAAATTATTTCTTTAAATCAAGTAAAATTAATATGTTACAAGATATAAGAAGCGTGGTAAAAATTCTTTTAATTTGTTAAAGGCAGAAATACAGATTAGATAAAAATAAATATTTTTTTTATCATCAGTTGATCATTAACGTATTTTATAAATGAGGACTTCATGGAGAAGAACATTGAATTACTTTTAAATGAAAAATGTTAAATTAATCTCCAAGTAAGAAGACCAATGACATATTTTAGTGAAATTTACACAAAAGTTTATATTTGTTTGGTTTGGTTTGGTTTGGTTTGTTTTACGGCATATCAAACTCAATGAGTTATTTTATGCCGACAAATTTTTTTATTGCTGATAATATATTTTCTAATATATTTTTTTCTTTTTTCTTCAAAAATCTATTTCAGGGAATATTTTTCCTTGAAGAAATCTATAGCTGGTCAAATGTTTCTCAAAAAATGTATAACTGTTTGTATTGCTGGTATTTTTTTTAAGTATTGCTGCTAATAATTTCTCTTTCAAAAATTATTGCTGGTAATAATTTTTTTATTACAAAGTATTTCTGGTATTAAAACCTATTTTTACCCAAGTTTAGGTGTTAACTATTTGCCCATAGCTGGGACCCTAACATGCGCTACCACCCCGGGTCAGGGTGGACCTGGGAACACCAGTAATTAAGAGGTGGTTCCACGTTCCTCAAAATCTCCTGATCAGAGGCCTTGCTGTTAGAGTTAGTTTATTGTCTTAACCAGGACGTGGATGTAGTTTATCGTCATACCAAGGGCGAGTTTATATTTGTAATTAAAACATAATATAATATATTAAGTCCGGATAGATCTTATACTTCGATTAAATAAGCTAAAGTTGTTTCAAGTGTAAAAAAAAGAAACATTTCTTAGGCTGACGATGGCAGCAAATTACCGCAAACCTAAATCGAAACTAAAAAAAAAAAAAAAACTTCGCTACCAGTTAAACGACGATATTTGAAATAGGCCTCCAATTCTGGCGATCAGTTGAACTATGAATTTGGTATAGAAATAAAGAACGCTATATAACGAAATTCATCCGATTTCTGATGAACAGAGCTCGGAGCAGAATCACACACCAAAAATAGGACTGGAACAGTGCAGGTACGACAAAGACACTGGAACAAGGATCGCGATATTTATACTCAGAATGTTACCAGAAAGGGCAATACAATTTTTTTTAAGCATTTCACCCAAGGCAAGGCGGGAAGCCACTTAGGACGCAAGGGGTTACAGAAAATTTATAGCAAGATCAGATAGGAGTGATAGAAGAAAAGATGAGGGTAGTGGATAGATCAAGGCAACTGCAGATGTCGATTGACATTACACTTGAATAGCTGGAGATTATAGCTCACAGGGAAACAGGAGAAGGGAAGTGAGTTCCACAGGCGAGAGGTGCGAGACATGAAGCTATTAGAGTAGAAGAGACGGCTACATTTAGGAGTTTCGACAGTGAAGGGGTGAAGCGGGATGCCAGCCTCGTAGGGCGCTTGAACTCATGAAGTCTGGGAACAAGCGAATGCAGCTCCTCGGAGCAATTTCCATGAAAGTATTTGTAGAACAGACAGAGGGAGGCGACGGCGCGTCTGTGAGAAAGTGACTGTAGACAAGACGCCAGGGCAGGGCCAACCATATTGCATATCCGCCTCTGGGGCCTATCAAGAACCCCGAGATGCAGAAGGCCGTGTATCTGTGTTTTATAGAATACGCAACGGCGTTCGATAAAGTACATTACGAAGATCTGTTGGAACTGCCCAGCAACCTTGAAATATTTTGGAAGGATATTAAAATAATCAAGAACCTATACTGGCAGCAAACTACCTGCATACGGATAGAAAATGAGTTAGGCAGATATAAAAAAAATAAAAGGGGTATAAGACAAAGACTTATTCAACCTATACAGCGAGGCGATTCCGAGAGTACTAGAAATCCTAGCGGGATTCATTTTGGGCGGCCATAATCTTAACAACATAAGCTATGCAGATGGCACAGTGTTGATAGCAGGTAAAGAAAGAAAGCTATAAGAACTCCTACAGAAGGTAGTGAAGTAAAGCCAAAAGAAATGGCTAAACGTCAATTGCAAGAAGGCAGAATGCAGGTTTGTTAGCAAAAGGATGAGATCAAAGTGCGAATTGCAAATTGGAGATACCAAAATCAAATAAGTGTAGAAATTGAAATATCTGGGAAGTGTTTTAACAGAGGACGGAACGTGTGACACTGAAATCCGAAGGCTTATTGGGATGGTGAAAGATGCCTTCCAAAAGCTAAGTAGAGTACTAAGAAATAGAAAAAATATCGATAAAAACAAAGAAAAGACTGCTGAACTGCTACGTGATATCTATCCTCCTGTATGGCAATGCGTGCTAAACGATCCCCTCAAAGATGAAGAGGAGACTTGAAGCAACAGAAATATAGTTCTACAGAAGGATGCTGAGGATACCATGGACCGAACATATGAGCAACGGCGAAAGTTTTGGAGAAAATGGAAACAAAAAGGAAATTAATACTTAACATCAAGAAGAGACAGTTAAAATATCTGGCGCATATAATGAGGTAGGAGGCTCGGAAAATCTGATACTCACAGGACGGATAAGGGACACGATGGAGAGAGGAAAGCAACGCATAACATACTTGGTGAGCTTGATTACATGGTTGGCGGAAGAGGGCTTAGGAGAAATAACAGAAAGACAATGTTTATTAAGAGATACACGGTACAGGAAGATGTGGAGAGACATGATGGGAACACGGCGCAAAAAGAAGAAGAGTGTAAAGCGAATGAACATATTAGGTTCATCTTAACTTATGGAGGACAAATTCAGTTTTGGTTTGATTTGATTTGTTTTAAGCTATATCCGTTAAAATGAGATATCAGTATTATTTTCGTTTTTGAGTCATTTAGTCGACAATTTATCCATCGCATACTGTATATCTGTTAAAATGAGATGTCAGTGTTATTTTCATTTTTGCGTCCCTTAGACGACAATTTATCGATCGCACACTGTATATCAACCTTTACCAGGTTGTTTAATGCCAGAAACTTGTTTTTATAATAAAAAAGGTAGATATGATAGTTTGGTTTACACAAAAGTAAAATAGGTAGACATAAGTACAGTAAACAAGTTGCCTCTTTATTTGTTTTTCTTTTTTTGGTTAAGGGTTACCCCTGAGCAAGGGCATGCAATCGGTGTATTCTTGACCTCAATCAGGAAAAGTTTTTTTTTAGTGTATTTAAGTAAGCTAACCATCTAATCTAAGAAGGAAGACTGTGTGGTACTTACCAAGAAGGACAGTCTAAAATGCGAGATACAAATTGAAGACATTGGAATCCAGTAAATACAGAAATTATCTGGGACGTGATATAGTTGACGGAAATACCAGAAAGAAATGCGAAGATATATTAGAATAGTAAAATATGCCTTCCAAAAGCTAAACGAAGAATTAAGATACGGCAAATTTTCGTTAGAAACACACAGAAGAGCACTGAACTGTTATTTAATATCAATCATTCTGTCGTAGCATACCTATGGACGATAATGGGTATGTCCTCATTCACATAAACGCAGTAGTAAATACTGTATGTTGGTCTGCAGTCGGAGATTCGTCTCTAGCTGTACTGGTCAAACTCTCTGCCTCCGGGAAGAGAGGATCCCCAGACAAGGCTATGTCGAAGAGCAGAGCTACCCGACCTCATTTTATATGGGGTCTATAGGGAGTTTTTGGCCTAGTCCACGGGCTCGGATACTCCACATTAAATTCGGCCTTGTGCCACATCTGTCCACGCGGAGCGGTTCGTAGATATCCTGCAGTTGGATATTCATTGTGGAATTCACTTGACTCACTTCAAGCAGTTGACTATTTCTACGCGCCGCTGGCGAATCTTATATGTGTTGTTCGTGTCCTACGTATTATTACCAACCTTCATGTGTTTATTCTATTCAGTAATCTTCTCTAGGTTACAACGCCTTCTTTATGGCAGCGAATGGTGGTAAATTTCTTATAGATGAAGAGAGACAAGAGGTAACAAGAGATGTGTCTTTAAAGAAGAACATTGAGCATATCATGGACGGAGCATGTAAGCAACTAGGAAGTAATAAGGAAAATGGGAGCAAAAAGGACGATTGTGCTTAAAATCAGAAAAAAGTCAATTGAAATTCGTCGGCCACATAAGAAGGAAAGAGCGCGGGGAGAATTTGACACTCACAAGAAATACTGAACACAAGTGGATCGAGGAAAACCTTTAACTCTTAAAATTCTTCTTTTATGTGCGGTGTTCCATCAGGATATGGAGGATCATGGCTCTCTACAACTTCCTGTATTTTGTTGCTTTAAGTAAACTCGTTATGTGGGTTACTCGCTGTTTCCCCTGTTTCTGTGTGTGTTAAATTTGCTATTCCCATGCATCTTAAAATTTCTATAATCCATTTTCTGTCGTCTGTTACTACACTACACAATTAAATTTCTGTACTCCCTTTATTTTAACGTTCCAAATAAGTAACATGCTCGCATCTTGTTCTGTCTTTTTTCGTTGATAATCATGCATTCTGTCTTCTTACAATCGACAGTTAGTCCTTTCTTCTCGCTTTCCTTTAATAACATACCTGAGAGTCCTTTCAGATTTCATTTTGAGTCTGCCACCGATATAATGTCATCTGCGTATGTTATCCTTTTAAGGTTATATTGAACGATAATAAATCCTGGTAGGTCCTTTAACCTTCCTAGCATCATCTCACCGCATAGGTTAAATAAATCCGAGTAGGATGCCGAGAATACCATTGACGGGACATGTAAGCAATGATGAAGATTTAGAGAAGATGGAAACGAAAAGAACACATTTCCTCGATATCTTTTGAGAAAAAGAGGAGGCACTGTGGAGTAATGGATAGCGGCTCAGATTGAGGAATCGGAGGGCCGAGTTCGAATTCCAGTCGAATCCATTACATTCACTTACGCGCTAATATCCTTGGGAAAGGTATCGATCCTCTTCTTCTTTCCCCAGCTATGGGTAAAATAGCAGGACAGACCGGTTTATATAGCCTTGGATAGCAACTGGTCTACCGCAGAAAGAAATGGCAAACTACTGCGGAAAAATATCTGCCTCGTCAGTCATGTATCGAAAGTTACCTTGATCGCCTAAGCGTGTATCACGCAAAGCACATAACTGACTGACTTTAAGAAAAAAAGTATTCCGTCAAATACAGTATTTCATTCTCGCCCTTAATAGAAAAAAGAACATTTCAACTTGAAAATTTGCAAACCTATCTCCATGTATCTGCAACTTAAATTTTCACCCTAAATCAACGGCGGCCATATTTGTGTACAAATAAAAAAACAGGAAAAATGAACACGAAGATATAGAAGTAATGGCTTTTGAAGAAATTCTTCAGAAAGAACACTCCCATTGAAACCTATTAACTTCTTTTCTAAAAACTCACACACATACACAAATAAATATATAAAAATACATAGAAATAAAAAAAATAAAATATTAACCGCCCCCCCCTCACACATACATTTCAACAAATTTTTCATGGCAACTCCTTTGACGAGTTTTTTTCCCCCTGGTATCCAGTCTGCATGAATTTAATCGTGGTACTAGAATGGAATCTAGGTCCCACCCGCTTACTGTTGCAATAGCTAAATGCAACCTACTTGAACAGTTTCTTTTATTGCACTTCCCGCCTGTGGAACTCCCTTCAGTTTTCTTGTTCCCCTGAAAACCACAATCTTCAAAAATTTAAATGCAACCTCAATCGCCATATCTTCTATTTTGCATCCCGTTCATTCTTTGTCCTTTCCTCAATCCTCCCCATATTTAGTCTTTTCTCTCACTTTCACTTCCTGTAAACCCTGCGTACTAATGACATTTCTGCATTGCTTGGGGGTGAAATGATTAATATATATATATATATATATATATCGTTATCATACAATGTTAATCTAGTTGTCTACTTTCTCTCTCTCTCTACATATATATAGAGAGATAAGTGAAAAGATATATATATATATATATATATATATATATATATATATATATATGTGTGTGTGTGTGTACAGTCTTCTTTTTTGTTATCTTCTCACACCAATAAAACTGATTGATTTGTTTGTTTTACACGTTCTTGAGTTTTATTACTCCTTTCCCCCCTTTTGATGTCTCACCGCTCGGTGTACACGTGCTAAGTGGGTAAAGGAGGCCTGGAATCAGATTCTGTCTGCAGGAAGTAAAGTATAGTATCTTACTATATAAGAATTTAACAAGGCTTCAAAACATGGGGAATATCTAAGCTCAAAGAGTAATATCTTACAACAGCATCAGGGAGCCTTTTTGTCGTGCTTCGGTATACGGTTACATTCTTCTAAAGATTAGTTTCACTTTATTTTCTTATATTTAAGATCACATCTTTATTTTTTTTATGTTCTTCAGTCTTTTTCAAAATTCTCTTTCATTTTTTGTCTTAGGTTCTGTTTCCTGCTAGAATTCCTTACTTTTTTCTTCCTCATCAGTTGCTTTTTTTTATCAACATTTCTCCTTGGCGTTTTATTTTCAGCCTCTCCAATAAATTAAATAAATAAGTCAACAAATAAAAATAAAGAATAGAATTTCATCCCTTACCCATAGTAAAAGCAGGTGTCTCCCTTCCACAACTCTGCCTTGGCCAAACATTGGATTTTTTTTTTTGTTAAAGTCGTCTGTATCTTGTTATCGTGGGTTTATTGTTGTTAAATGAGAAGTTGAAGTCTGCTAAAAACTTGTGGCAAACAATAACCATTTTCTATTTGAAGATAAAAAATGTAAAAAAATAAAATAAATAAATGCGTTAAGTAAACAGAAAGTAAATAAACTTTTTCGAAAGTTGCGTCGAGACTCAATGAAATAAAAGAGAAAATATGTTGTAGATTATATTTGTTCGAGCACACCCCGGTTGACACGGTCCCTTAAGCATTGTTTTCATATTGACTTTAAGAAACTCATTAGAAGCTATTCAACAGTATAGAATATACTGAGGAAAAACGTCTAGTTCTCCAGAATAGTACATTCTACAACTTTCTCAAATGTAACAATTATATTCAAGAATTTACCAAAAATTCTTTGCGTTTGGGAAAACAAGAAATAACAATGAGTATAGAAAAAAATAGGGCATAAATAATAAGCGAAATAGATTTCTACATTTTTATAGAAAAGTATTCAATGAATTCACATTGTATATTTTCGCTGTCAGAGATACGCGAACCTGTGATCCTGAGTGTCATATTACCCATAAGGGTCGTGGGGGCATCATATATGCTGTAATGGATGTATCTGGTAAAAAAATGCACCCATCACTCTTTCCTCTAGTTTTGAAATCCGATGTGCTCTTATACTGATTGTTCTATCAAAGCTAAACACCGTCCTGGGTATGATGATAAACTACATCCGCGTCCTGGGTAACACGATAAACTACGTCTGACAGCAAGGCCTACGATCTGGAGATTTTGAGGAGCGTAGAACCACCTCTTAATTGATGGTGTTCCCACAAACAGGGGTCAAAACACCAGAAAGTGTAAAAATAGGTTTTAATACCAGAAATACTTTGTAAAAATTATAACCAGCAATACATTATAACTAGGTATACATTTTTGAAAAAAGAAATATTACCAGCGTACATTCTGAAGAAAAAAAAATATTACCAGAAATAGATTTTTGAAAAAATATTATCACCTATATATTTTTTACCAGCTATACATTTTTTGGGAAAAAATATAACCAGCGATATATTTTGAAAGAAAAAAATATTACCAGCAATAAAAATTTTGTCGGTATTAAATAACCCATTGAGGTTGGTATGCCGTAAAACAAACCAAACCAAAGCTAAACATTCCTGTCTGTCCTATTTAACTCATAGGTAGATAAAGATGGATTCACGTCTTTTACAATGGCACCAGTGCTAATGTAACGAAACAATTGGCGGGAAGGAAGTAATTATTTCGGAAATATTTTTTTCTTTTTACTAATTGTTTATCCAATACAAGTCCCAAGCGAGACTTGAGATAGAGGATTACTGATTGAGGTTGATGCCCGTAAGGGGAGAAGTGCAGTTTATGTGGACATGTAGGAAAGATAACGCTTAATACTAGATGTGAAGATGTCAAAATTATAGAGATCGGAGAAGTATCCCCTCGGGAGTATGTTGAGTATAGTAATGGTTTTTGCGAAGAAGTTGTCCGAATGCAACTTCCTTCTTAATAACGGTGTAGGAAGAGAATGAGGATGATTCTTCCCAGTATATGTGACATAAACGGGTTTTAGCTGTGAAGGTCAAAACTGGAGTAATTAGAGAATGTAGCTCGTCAGAGCATTTGCCATGGAAATAGCTTCGTCTGTCGGATAAAGGTTGTAGAGTGGAAAGTAATTCATCACTTACAAGGCCACGAACTCTATCAAGATTGGAAAAGGAGAACTGAACAGCTCCAGCCCAGATATAGTAGCAGAACTCCATTTTTGGTCTCATCTGGCTCTTGTAAAGATGAGTGAGTTTTTGCCTGTAAACCAACCAAATGGCCTAAGTTTGGAATTGAGTTTCTTGCAAAACGATGGCAAGAGACAATAGAATATGATAGGATATATTTTGGTGAAGAAATCCTTTTCACGTGTAATTTGTTTGAATTATTAATTAAAGCTTAAAATTCGAAAACCCTTTTGACTCAACCTCTCTCTCTCTCTCTCTCTCTCTCTATCTATCTATCTATCTATTTATATATATATATATTTTGTTGTAGGAGTTTATCAGTCAATGTGGCATGAACTAAATTGTTCAATAAATTGAGTAATGTACAAATTGTTATCCCGAAAATTTGCACGTCGCATCAGTTCTTTTAAATCAAATATGTGGTGCAGTTCAATTCATATTACAATGAATCATTCATAAAAAAAGTAGATTAGTAAAGTTAATGATATAAAAATATTTGTTTGCGAAAAGGTTTTCGCCATTTTATATCATTAACTTTACTAATCTACTTTTTGTATGAATGATTCATTGCAATATATATATATATATATATATATATATATATATATATATATATACACACACACACACACACACACACACATATATATATATATATATATATATATATATATATATATATATATATATATATACCGGGTGTAACAGTGAAAATGTCCAGTTGTTAGATTAAGTTCTGACTCGTTGTATCTTAGAAATATTTTAAGATTTTTTACTGAAATTCTTCGAGGTTTTTATAATACTTTTGGATTCTACTTTGAGGCGTAAGAATATATAATTACTCTCCAAACTTAACAGAAGTGTCGTGATGAAATCGATCATAAACGAAAATGACATGTTCGTCATTAATTAATCATCAGAAGCTTATGAAGGACCGATATAAAGTTCAAATATATATATATATTATTCCAGAATCATTTTCCAACTTATTCAAGGTGATCTTCGCCCTTTCTAACCTTCTAACTTTCTGTCTTCGAGTAACAAAGTGTCTCAGCGGTTTTACGTAATATTTAATTTTCAAGTCTTTTTTCGTTGTTCTTTGGACTGTCTTAGTCGAAACTCTACTCTCACGTGCTAAACGTCTTATGGAATATTGAATTGAATCTTTTCTAATTAATCTCTTTAGCTCTGTTGAAATGATGATCCATCTTCCTGATGTGACCTCATGATTAAGTTTTCTTCTTTACTGTTCCCTCTTTTTTAAACTTATTCACCGTTCTCCTGATGATTTTTGAATGAACTTTGAAGACTGAAGCAAGAGTATGAATGTTAGTACCATTACTGAAGGCCTGAATGGTCTTTTTCCTCTCACCATTGCTCAGTTGTGAAGACATAGTGATTTTAACCTGTTCTATTTCTAGGTGAACAGCCCAATGTGTTTTTCAGTGATTCTTACGGCAAATGATGGCTAAACGTCTTATCTGAAAACCTGGAAGAAGGAAACTCAATTTGTTTAGTGGTGTTTTAGATATTAAAGATTTTGTGGGATGCTGTTACACAATTTGGACAATTTTGCTGTTACACCCGTTATATATATAAAAATGTCTTTAATAAATAAATTGTCGGACCTTGTCCATTTCTTAACATATGACGTCATTTGTTTACATTCGATACGCCAGAGCAGTTATGAATGTACGAGATTCATGGAAGATTGAAGTTTATAAACAGTAAATTCGACCTTGTCTACCGTAAGGTTCATTGTGGCCGAGACGGTTAAGGCACGTCAGCGTATATGACGGTTCCGTATGGGATGCAGGTTCGAATCCTGTCAAAGAACGAATATTTTCTATGAAATTTTCTCGGACATTCAGGCCGGTAAATGTTATTTAATACTGTTTATCATAAACAGAGCATTTGCTTAAATACTTGTATCTATAAATAACAACGTTAAACATAAAAATGTCTTTAATATATATATATATATATATATATATGTGTGTGTGTGTGTGTATAGTATAGACATTGCAATTAACAACGCATAGTAACTGTCAGTTTCATGCCTCAATACGATCTTCCAGCTAATGGTCTGAAGATCGCCTTCAGGCGTGAAACTAACAGTGATCATGCGGTGTTGATTCCGATGTCCATATTGATTAAGAAGAGATCTTTGCGAGTTTGGTGTTACCGGTTTCTTGAAGAGTAGGAAATTGTACAGAAAATATCAGGTGATCACGTATCAAAAGTATTAGGCTTTCATAAATTTGTTATAAATGCATAAAAGGAAACTTGTTTTGAACTAGGTTAAATAGGGAACATAGAATAAGTCGCACTACCATTTGATGTACCATCATCCAACAACACAATAAAATCTTTTCTTTTTATCCTGAATATGCCTGGCTGAAATACAACTGCGTCTAATATCGGCGCGAGTCTTTGATGCTGCCAAATACCGCAATTGTTGTTCATAGTGATGAGCAAATGGGAATATCTAAACTGTGAACACATCGAGGACATAGGAAATTAAACAAGTGCGGGAAATTAATTCTCTGATCTGTGTCATGACTGGCGACGGCAAGTGCGACACCAAAATTTGAAGGCTTATTGGAATAACGAAAAACGCATTCAAAAAGCTAAACCAATTATTAAGAAGCAAAAAATTTTTGTTCTGCCCAAGCGCAAACCTGAAGAACTTAGGTGACTAGAATTGCTGCCTCAACCTGCCTACGATCCAGACCTTGCACCAGAAGATTACCACATTTCTCGAGCTATGGATCATTTTCTGCACGAACGCAAGTTCAACAATTTGAACGAGGTTGAAAATGGGTGCAGGGAGTATTTCTGCCTCTTAAGCACCCACATGATATAAGCATAAAATTGAACTTCAAACACAACGATGACAACAGACATTAGAATATGATGGTATATATTTTAATGAATAAACGCTTTTCGTATGCAATTTGTTTGAATAATTAAAGCTTGAAATACGAAAACTCTTTTGATTTAACTTAGGATACTTGAAATAAATAATACGTTGAAATGAATAAACGAAGACATTTTTAAAATTTCATACAGAATAATTCAGGATGCCAAGTTCAGGATGCCAAATTTAGCGTCCTGTTTGTGGTAGACATACACGAATCGAAGCATAAATCTAATTTTAAACAGAGGAATAGAACTATTTTTCCAATCAGCTGAGGTTATACTTCCAGCATTAAGATACCTTCTGATTTTGATTTCTGAGAATGAAAAGCAGATCTATTTTCGTAATCTTAATTAATGAGGTTGAAGTCCTGTCAGCGAACGTGTGGTACAAAACTGGTTCAGACGTTTCAAGGAAAGTGACACCAGCTTAAAAGACAAACTGAGGTCAGGGAGAGCTTCTGTTGTCGAAGATGAGGCCATGCTTGAAACATGTGAACACAAGCACTCGTACATTGTCAGCAAAAGATGGTCCTTCACAAAGGTCATGCTGTGAAGGCTGACTTATATGCTCAACAACTGCAGAGAGTATATAATGATTTAAGAGTCCGCTATCCGGCATTGGTCAATTGACGACGTACATTCCTACAACAGGACAATACACTGCCAATGTGACCAAGTTCAAACTTGAGTGGTTGAAGGTGCTGCTTCAACCTGCCTGCTATCCAGACTTTGCACCATCAGATTACTACATTTCCCGGGCTATGGATCATTTCCTGCGTGGACGGAGGTTCAAAAATGTGGATGAGATTGAAAATGGGTACAGGTTTTTTTTTGCCTCTTAAGCAAACAAATGATATAAGTGTGAAATTGTCCTTCTGGCATAACCATGGTAATAAGCAATAAACTATGGTGGGATATATTTTGATGAATAAACGCATTTTGTATGTAATTTGTTTTAACGCTTAAAGCTTGAAATACGATAAAATTTTTGACTTAACTTAGTATACTTGAAATAACACGTTGAAATGAATAAACGAAGACATTTTAAGAACTTCGTACGGTATAATTCAGGATGCCCAATTCAGGATGCCAAATTTAGCGTCCTGTTTTTGGTAGACATACACGAATCGAAGCATAAATCTAATTTCAAACAGAGGAATAGAACTATTTCTCCAATCAACTGAGGTTATACTTCCACTTTTGATTTCTGGGCGTTTAATTGAAACTGGGAATGAAAAACAGATCTATTTTCGTAATCTTAATAAACGAAATCAGTGGTTTCGCTCAGGCCAGGCTTCAGAACCTGTTGTCAAATAAGGGTGGTTTGAATAGAAGGCCATGTATGTTTGGTTGAATTTCGAGATGGGGTGCACTTTGAGCTTGTCCCAGATGGTCATACTATGCAAGCTGACTTTTATTTTCAACAAATGCAGCGACTATATGATGCTTTGAGAGTCCTCTATCCGGCACTGGTCAATCGACAATGTGCATTCCTACAACAGGACAATATCCCGACACACACTGCCAATGTAACGAAGCCCAAACCTGAGTAAATTGGGTGTTCTGCCTCAACCTGTCTACAATCCAGACCTTGCACCAGCAGATTACCATATTTTCTGTGCTATTTCCTGCGCGGACGGTAGTTCAATAATGTCGATGTGGTTGAAAATGGGTGCAAGGAAATTTTTGTGCCTTTAAATCACCCAAATGGTATAAGCGTGAAATTGATCTTCAAACATAACGATGGCAACATATTATAGAATATGATGGTTTGTATTTTAATGAATAAAAGCTTTTCGTATGTAGTTTGTTTGAACTATTAAAACTTGAAATACGAAAAAACTTTTGACTCATCATCATCATTCTCTTAATGGTTAGTCGGAACTCCGCTGTCAATCCCTTTCCATACTGTGAGGTCCTGTAATGTCTCCAGATCCCTAAAGCCCAACACTGAGTCCCGTGTTATGGTATCTAGGAAAGTCAATTTTCGTGAGAAGACACTTTCAGAAGGATGCCATAGGAATAAGGGATGAGACGATTTCCATGTCCGGTGGATGACAGCGGCCGGCAAATTGTAATCGTTTTTTTTAAGCTTAAGAGAGATTGGTCTAAGTTCTCTGTAAATTGTGTTAAGCGTTGCATGGGATCTCCAACTGATGTTCTGGATTAGTTCTTTCGGTAGCTGATACAAATTGTGGGACGCTAACCCTGCATATGGGTGTTTTTGTCGAGATACAATCTCGAGAAAGACTGCCATCCAAGGTTAGAGAATTCTTTCAAGCCATGAAGGGAATTATCCCGCGCTAGACACCAACCTGGAATTTGAATTTCCGCGGACAACCATTATTGACTCAACCAATATATTCGTAAAAGAACCCCCAATAAAATATCTTCCAAGGGTTTAGAAATTTTGCAGTTCTTTTGCTTAATTCTTGCATTTTTTATATGGAGCATCCCTGCATAATGTGGACGATTATTACTCTCCACAGCTTCCTGTCCTTTTTATCTCTTAGCAAAGTTTACCCCCTTACCATCCCTCTCTATGTAGCCATCCATCTACACGTTTGTTAGGTTAGTGTATCCCTCTGACCTCTTTCCTTGAGTATGTTTTGTAGGTGTCAAAATTTCTAAGAGCTCTTTCCTCATTATGTATTCAAGAAATTTCAACTGTATTTTTTTGATTCTAAATAAAAGTTCGCTTTTTGGTTCCATTTTCCTTAAAACTTCCGCAATGCTTACATATTTCGGCCATGGTATTCTCAGAATCTTTCCTCATAACCACATCCCTGTTGCCTCAAGTCTCTTCTTCATCTGTGAGGAAATTGTCCAGCATTCCCTGCCATAGAGGAGGATAGATATTATAAAGAAATTCTGTACACTTTTTTTTCCCGTTGTTTAGATTTTGGAAGACATCATTCGTTATTCTAATGAGTCTTTGGATTTTGGTGTTACATTTTCTGACATCTGTTAAAACAATTCCCAGATTTCTGTTTTTTTTATTTTTATTTTACTTTCGTTCACCCACTACAATAAGAGTGATATTGTTGCAAGGTAGAGGGAATGAGCAAGTAAGAAGTTCATATTATTAGGATATGTAGGATGAAGATGTTAAGATGGTTGTGGTCAGGAGGTTGCTCAGTACATTGGAACTGCATCAACAAATAGTGCAGATAGGATTCAGGTCAGGATTCTGAATAACAGACGGCATCCAAGTAATTAGTAGACTACAAAAGAAGGCGAACGAATACAATTTCCCTCTCGGGTTCGCCTTCGTTGACTATGGAAAGGTGTTTAACTCCATCGAGTTTAACCCAAGTTTTTACAGCACTGGAGAACTAAGCAGTAGACACTGCTTACATCACACGACTAAAGGATCCCTACAATGACGCTAAATCCAAAATAACGACAAGGCCAAGTTAGAAAGAGGAGCAATGCAAGGAGACAATTATTACCCCGACAATGTATAAGACTTAATTTTACTCCCTGTCTTCAAGAAAATATATCCTGGGTCTTGTATTAAAAATTGAGCGATCTGGTTTGCTAATATTTACCTACATATATATATATATATTAAGAAATGGACAAGGTCCGACAATTTATTTATTAAAGACATTTTTATGTTTAACGTTGTTATTTATAGATACAAGTATTTAAGCAAATGCTCTGTTTATGATAAACAGTATTAAATAACATTTACCGGCCTGAATATCCGAGAAATTTTCATAGAAAATATTCGTTCTTTGACAGGATTCGAACCTGCATCCTATACGGAACCGTCATTTACGCTGACGTGCCTAACCTCTGGGCCACAAAGAACCTTTCGGTAGACATTTGATACGCCAGAGCAGTTATGAATGTACGAGATTCATGGAAGATTGAAGTTTATAAGCAGTAAATTCGACCTTGTCTACCGAAAAGGAAATAGGTGTTATAAATAAAGCGGTCAATGTTATAAGACAGCTATAAGTATATATTAGTGAATATACATAATAGCTAACGTCGATAGCACGACACAGAGCAACTGCAGGAAACTCCGAGTCGTGCTATCAACGTTAGATATTATGTATATTTACTAATATATATATATATATATATATATATATATATATATATATATATATATATATATATATATGGTGCGATGGATAAATTGGCGTCTAAATTACACATCTCATTTTAACAGATATATCTAGCAAAATTGCAGAAAAATATCTTTCAATACGAGTAAATAAAGAGTAAATGTATTCAATAAAATTGCTGTTGGCTTCAACGACGCCCTCCAGACAACTTCAGAATATTCTGCATCTTTTCTGGAAGTTCTCCTTGCTTTGGTTGATGAATATTGCCATAATCTTTGCCTTCAGTTCATCTTTGGTTTTACGAGGAGTTTTTGTTGGTCTGTCGCTCAATTGTGCCCCGCACATAATAATTGCTGTCCGGGGAGTGGCCCGATTTTAGGGGTGTTGTGATCACAGAAATTGTGTGCCATCGTGCAGAGTCATTTTACCAGACAGAGGTTCTTCCATCAGTCCCTCCTCGAGACACTTGTTGTAGCCCTCCATGTTGAGCCAGCGGAAAGGATAAGTATAAAATACATAGAGATAATATGTCTATATTATTCAATGAAACATGTTTGAATGAAGATATGCTACTTCTCTGACTCTCTCTCTCTCTCTCTCTCTCTCTCTCTCTCTCTCTCTATATATATATATATATATATATATATATATATATATATATATATTTAGTTTATGAAAAACTAGGTAATCCGTATGGGTAAACCTAAGGAGGATAAAATCCAGAGAGCTCAATGTAAATTCAGAGCAAATAATTTAAATAAAACAGACCTGTTTTTATTTATATATATATATATATATATATATATATATATATATATATATATATATATATATATATATATAGAAGAAAAAACTTAACACATTTCCAAAAAATCTGGTAATAAATTTATTTGAGCAAGTAAGTTTTTAATACCTACCTCATCAGAACGAAATTACGAAATAGTTTGAATTTATCCAGCCATATTGTCTGGATAAATTTAAACCATTGCTCTGTATACAATACACTGAGCTCCCTTCATGGATATATATTTTTATTAAATACACTTGGGTTATCCTTGCCACATGCGGATTTGATATCTATCTATCTATCTATCTATCTATCTATCTATCTATCTATCTATCTATCTATCTACACACGAGATCAGATCAAATAGTATCGGTACTGTTACTATAGCAATGGAGCTGAAGTACTCAGATTGAAGTTGCTTTGCACAGATTGACGTTGAAGTATGTCGCGCATATACACTAAGTTATAACGTTCTCGCTCATACCTGTTGTTTGTAGAAGTGCACAGAAGGAAAGTGTGTAGAGTGTGATCGTCTCCCAGTGACCATGACTTCTGCAGCATGTTTTGTCCAGATCAACATTTCCCAGGTGCAACAAACATCATATTCCCCAGATCTCGCTTCCTTGTGAAAAAAAAACCCAAATCTTACTACAAAGGAACAAAATTCAAAACATTGAGGATATCCAAGAGAATGCAACGAGGGACCTGCTTGCTATCCCAAAAAAGGTGTTCCAGGAATGATTCCATCAATGGAACCGACGCTGGATAAAGTGAGTGGAATCAGAAGGAGATTAAATGCCGAATTGATATGCATTATAATTTTCTTTTAATAACCACCTGCCCCAATAGTCTTTGATCAGACCTCGTATATATATATATATATATATATATATATATATATATATATATATATATATATATATATATATATATATATATTTGGGCAGCAACCTTTCGTTAAATATGACAGACAGGAAAGTTTAATTAATTTTTTTGTTAGTTTTTCCAGCGTTTTTACATTTTCCGTTTGGTGGAAGGAAGGTGTGCAAAAATTGTCCATATTGTTCATTGTCCCAATAACTTTAGGACAGTTTTTAGTCATTTTCAAGGGGGTTTGTTTTAGGAATTGTTGATTTCTTTTCATGTTTTGTCTGTTTTATATATATATTATTTTTGTGATGTTTTGAATACGAGTAGGAGCGTTTATTTCGAGCATTCACATGTTGGGCGCGGCTGGAATTCGTGTGAGCGTCTTTCTCTATATTAATATATATATATATATATATATATATATATATATATATATATATATATATATATATATATCTATATATCTATATATATATATCTATATCTATATCTATATCTATCTCTCTCTCTCTATATATATATATATATATATATATATATATATATATATATATATATATATATATATATATATATATATATATATATATATATATATATATATATATATATATATATAAAATTTATATTAACTATATGCTGTAGAATACCAGTATTTATACCAAGCCTTACTTTGCAATACTGCAATTAAATGTAATTATTTGAGTGGACAGGGAGAGGTCTTTATACCATCAAATATTGCAATAATGTTTATTGACTGACATCACCCGGACAGATATTTACCAAAATGACTTTTTTTAAAGGATGCACAACTCACTATTCAAACAGGAAATAATAAAAAAAATGTAACCTTTATGGAAACACATAAGTGATATAACTTCGAAGAGGGAAGTTAAGTAATGTTTGATGTTAGTATTTTAGGCAGAATAATTATAAAGTCACTTCAAAGTTGATGATGGTGTCAAAATAAATGCTGGGGAATGATTTAAATCTTTTGGAATTAATGATTTTTTTTTTTTTTACTTTAAAGGTTATAATCAAGAGGCCTTAATTTAAAGTGTATACGAAGTCTGCCTGAAAAGTAACAGGACCGGAGTCACAAACAATTTATTTCAATTCCAAACAGCAAAATACATGCCCCCCCCCTCAAAGTAATTCCCCTCGAGTCTAATGCACTTTTCGATACTTCTCTGTCACCCTGCACTGTTGGAAGGATCCTTATCCATCTTTCACCCATAGCTCACACAGCAAACCCAGTCCAGTTACGTTTCAGACATACTTCGTATTCATGCCAGTGATGTGCAAATAACGTTACGGTTATTGGCACGGAAAAGAGAATAGTTTCCTGCCTAGACTATTGCGTTTACTTACACACAAATGCCGTTGGGAAAGGCATAAGTCTATTTCTTCGGAACCCCGTTATGAGTTTAAATAGCAGGGTAGATTAAACTTTGTAGCCTTGGGTGGCAGCCCGTTTGAAGAAAACAAACTCAGAATTCAAAACCATAGAAAAGGTAATGGTTATTTATAGATGATAATAAAGAAAAGGAATCTATTATGAGCTATGGCACTCTACGACCCGAAGGGATGTCTCATTAAAATATTCACGTAAGACAATGCTAATTCACATTCTACAAAGCTGACTCCTAAAGCCATCGCGCTGAAATTGTTAAAATTAATGGAATAGCTTCGATTATTTGCAATTATTCGAGCAATAAAAATAATTGTGGTTCCAAATTAAAAGGGATGTATATGAAAATAGAAAACAATATTCAAGTAAAGAAAAGCTCTGAGAAGCAATAATAATTGCATTAAAAATTCAGTGATTGAAAGGTTAAAGAACGTTATAGAATGTGAACATGTAATAATCATTTATGTAGGTATGTAATATTATTGGCATCTCGGCTTCAGTTGTTTCCTCACCGCCGTATTGCAGCTTCCCCGTACCTTTTATATGAATATTTTCATCGTAATTGTTCTGAAGAATTTTCCTCTTTGGTACCTTGAATTGAAAAATTTAAGTGCAGTACTAAATTGATGGCAAGGTCTGACCATTTTACTGTTGAAATGGTTAGAGATAACCATAAGTTTTATGCTAAGTTTCTTCTCTCCCCCTTCTCATTTGTAGAACTCTCTTCCAGCTTCTTGCTTTCCAGTTAACTGTGATCTTCAAGAAATTAAATGCAATGTCAATAATTATCTTCTGTCTTTTTAAATTGCCATTCTTTTATTGTTCGCTCTCCTTAATAATGTTTTCTTCATATTTTTTAACACTCAGTAACTCCTTGCATCTTTGTGGATTTGTTGCTTTGCTTGGGGTGAAATGATTAAAAAAAAACTATATGCGATATTGTGTTAACTATTCGTTTATATGGCCCTTATCATTTCGTTATTGTCAATATATTCAAAAATGATATATTTTATAAGCTGAAATTCATATTGCTCATATAAATATATCCTGAAAATTTGACCAATGTCACATTTCATAACGTGAAAATATTAAGTTCCATAATATAATGTGATTAGTCAGTATCGGAAGACTATGGAATCTGCTAGGTTTACAAACTAATCCCTGTTACAGACACCTGCTCAGGCACATTTGTGTTTCTTCAACGCTTAGATTCAACCTGTTCTTTATACTTCAGTTATGCTGAGTGAACCTTAGTTGAAGTTTCTGCAAGGGATTTCATAATTTGGCGTAATCAGGAGTTGAACACTCAAAGCCTCGGTCACGATGATTTGTGATTTCGTGCTAGCACAACCATCGGCGGCCTATTTATTACACAATATCATACTAATGGTATGGTTTTCGGGTACTTCACCATAGTCACACACGTTGGGATCGTCTCCCCAGGCCAATATTATAGATTCACCTTGAAAATCGACTATGGTGAGATTCGAACCCCTGGTCTCATGATCGGAACTATAACGTTCCAACCACAAGGCCGGTCCCCCTCCCCAAACTCTTTCAGGCCCGTAGAAAAGGAAAGGAAACGGAAGTCGAATGTATTCAATTTCCACCTAAGAAAAAAAAATGACTTTAAGTAGAATGTTCTTTTTCCGTAGTGTTGGATTCCTTATGAGGCATTAGATGCACAACAGGCTTCACCAACGTCTCATGATATTGAATTGTTCATATTTCAACAGTCAACATGAGAAATTCAATAGGCCTTTGGAAAACACACGCGCGCATGGCACACAGACACACACATACATACAGACTAAACAACAACAAAAAAAGGTGGTGTCAATTCTCTAATACACTTTGGATGTCCAAGTTGGGTTAGTTCTATTTATATCTCCCTAAATGGGCCTTAATAAATTCGGGCACACAGATATTACGTTCCTACGCTACATCTATTTTTCCAGACGTCGAAGACACGTTTTGATGTCACAAACTAATGTATAAAAAATTTCTTTTTACCACTTGATATCAACTTTCTTCCTACTTACACACACACACACACGCACACAAACACACACACACACACACACATATATATATATATATATATATATATATATATATATATATATATACACCCACACACACACACATATATATGTTTCTATGGTCTGTTTTGTATTTTGTTTTGTTTTTTATTCCTAAGCTTTTTCGCAATTTTTTTTTCTTTCAGTATGTCTTTTATGTTAAGCGGGTAGGTTTCTCTTGCAACGCTTTATCTCGCCATCAGTTTTCTTTTTATGAATTCATTGAGATAATATAGACATTCTGGCTTTACTTTATTTACATTGCTACAGAGTAACTTTACACACATGAATATATATATATATATATATATATATATATATATATATATATAATGTCCTCACTTATTAAAAAAGAAGAAACAACTCCAGATTATTCTAAATCTATGGCATGAATCAGATCGAGACAAAGGCACACTTTCGGTTTTTACAGATACACATATCATATTTGTCCCCTCTCTCAATCTCCTCACCTCTCTCTCTATATATATATAAATATGTGTGTGTGTGTATATATATACACACATATATGTATATAAAGATGTATCTATAATCATGTATGAATTAAAAAAACTTACTTCGACATATAAAAACACGCATATTTATATATATATATATATATATATATATATATATATATATATATATATATATATGTGTGTGTGTCTAGCCACACTGAAGAGCTGTGAAACAGCGAAACAGTCTGTCTGTGGATGACTTTATATTGGCTCCTGAAAAATTAATTTCAGTTGAGCTCTCAGGGGAAGAGGTGTGGGTTTGTAAACAGTGACAATTATAGCTGATATAGCGAGACACTTCGGCAAAAGCGAATTGAATCACTGTCGGTCACTATGTGTGTTTATCTAAAAATAAATACGCTAAAAATCCACCTTCATCCCTGCCGTGTACCGAATTCAGTCGGGTTTTGATCCTAGCTAGAGGCAACCGGATGTCTAACCACACTGAATAGCTGTGAAACAGCGAAACTTTCTGTCTGTGGATATATATATATATATATATATATATATATATATATATATATATATATATATATATATATATTTAGGCAGCATATCTTCATTCAAGCAAGTTTAGTTGCATAAACTAAACATATTATCTATATTTTATCTTAATCCTCTCAAATTCACCGTTCAATTTCTTAGTGCTGTAATTAAACTGATTAAGAAAGACGCCGTAGTTTTGGTTATTTTTTGTTTATTTTCACAAGTACGTTCAGTTTCATCCAAGAACATCTTCAGTGGTGAATTGCTAAGACAAAAAATGAATGCAATTGACAGTTTTTTTTGTAAATGCGCATGAAACACTAAATAAGATTAAATATGAATATAAAAACAATATTTTAAAATGTCTATAAAAGCAATGTTTGGGGATAATCAAAATGAATTTTTTTAAAATTGCATGTTGATTATTTTAAAACATTATTAATATCAAATTGCATTTTTTTAAAAATTGCATGTTGCTTATTTTAAAACATTAATAATAAAAAAAAGTATAAATTAAGTTACTTCCTTTACATATTCTTAACAGTTAATTTTTAAATTGACTATAACGGAGAGAGTTTCTTTGCCGACTTAAAATCGCTTTACCACCCTTAACCACAAAGTTCTTGATTATCTTGACCAACACTTGCTTTATTGTTGCTTTGAGTGTATTGATGTTGCTGGAGTATAAACAGGGTGTGCAAAAGTAGATATACCGTCTGAAAACGTGCGCACAAACGTATTGTATTGATTATACAAATATATCAATAACACCAATATTATTGATATGTTTGTATAATCAATTCATATGTTTGTATAATCAATTCATATGTTTGTATAATCAATACAGTATGTCTGTGCACAAGTTTGTTAACTGTATACCTACTTTTGCACCCCTCTTATATATTCTTGGCGGAGTGTTCCTAAAGTCCCATACACCGTGTGTTTATATCTGAGCCGACATTCACTGGCCAGAAATCAAGCTATTTAGCTTTACAGAAAGTTACCACCTTCTTGGTTGCGTAGCTGGTAGGACCGTTCTGGATTCACACATAAATGGCCTCTGTATAGTTGGCCTTGAGCCATGGGAAAACATGATACCTCAGGAAATTACAGTAGCCATAATCACCCACCCTTAATTCCCGCCTGCAGAAGAATACGACTATATTTTCTTGTAGGAAGCCATCACACCCTTGATCTTCGTTTAGTGTGGCTTTGGAGACCTGTTGAATCCACGATATACTGATCGTTTTAGTGGTTTAGAACAGCGTCCCCGTCCCAGAGAATATTTTAAAAGTGAACATATGATTCTTGATATACCTGAGTAAGAAGTTGTCGAGCTGTTTATATGCGTACTGGTATTCATAAAATCGCTCAGGTTGTACCTTGGCCCACCGATGTATGATTTATTCTCTGGCTCATTATTTATGGCCGGTCCGGTGGTCTTGGGGCTGGTCACGTTTAGCTGAGTGTCTAGCTTATGTATTGGTATTGATTGTCCTTTGAAATTTGTTCTTGACGGCTTTAAGGGAGCCCTGGTTTTAATTTCTGAAATCTAGCTTCCTCTGAATACCTTGCCAATGTCTATAGTCCTGAAGAATAGAAGGCAAAAGCAAGAACACACCATTTCTGTTGGGGGGGGTGCTTTTAGGCTTGATGTGTGTATGCGATGCAATACGACACTCCTTGCTGTTTCTCAATTTCTGAAGCCATTTTCCCACGATGTTACTGAAAATTAGGTGTGTATTAACAATTGAGAGTATATTCCTTGGTCTGCATTATGTTTCACATCAATTGGTCTAGTGGTGGATAAGAAGTTTTAGCTTAAATTTTATTGCATATTTTGCTTAACCACAATATCTATCTATCTATCTATCTATCTATCTATCTATCTATCTATCTATCTATCTATATAATTATTCATTTTAGGATATTAAAACAAAAACATGTTAAATATCGCTGCACAATTACAAATATGTTGCAATTCTACAAATGTGTCTCCTTTTATTTTTAACATATTTTTATTTTGATATCCTAAAATATCGTTTTATTTACACTATTTACATTGTTCGGAATATTTTACTCATCTTTATCGCCATAAAGAACAATCATTTCCGTTAGTTAAATAAATGGTTCGGTTCGAAATTCCAACGGGTTCGGTTCGAAATTCCAACGTATATCACCTGAAGAAGGCCGGAGCGTACAACGACCGAAACGTCGTGAATATAGCACGATGAGGACAACAGTCCGAACAACGTAAATAGTGTAAATCGTTACAATACCTCATATCAGAAATATAGATCTGTCAGTTTAACTGCAATACTTGAACTTTTCTGCCCTTTTTTGTTATCAAATTGAACTTGAACTGTCCAACATGTTGGACAAAACTTTCAAAAAATCCCTATGAAATTAAACATCTATCAGTTCAAATGCTATTCTTGAACTTTGTGCTTTTCTATCATTTTTTGTAGTCAAATTATTATTTTCTTAAAATAATAACAAATTACATATTGAACTTGTACTGTTCTACATTTTGGACAAAACTTTCAAAAAGTCCACATGAAATTAAACATCTCTTTGGTCATAATTCTTCATGTTTGTGTGGTTTTTCAATGTTTTTATTCTTATATTATTATTTTCTGAAAATATTAAAAGTTCTAACCGCATGTGTGGGAATCTTCTCGTAGCTTCTCTTTCTTTCTCATATTTTACCACAATCGCCCTTGGGACTCCAATTCTCAGACATTACAGTCAGTGATCTTCTTCAAATGTGCCAGGGCCATCAAGAGAGTCATATGCCCTCAGTTGGTATTTGAAAGTTAATTCTGCATATTTTCCCAAAGTAGCGATATATAAGTTTACCGCTTTTGAATGTGATTAAGACACCATGTAACAACGGAATCCTGGCATTAAAAAATGGTGGCAACCAAGAAAAAACAAAATTTAAAAGAATTTTGTGATGTTTTTTTTTTTAAGATTCCGGATCATTGTTAGTGAATCCGAATAATTCAAGACAATTTGTAGATGGTGACGGAATGAAAACAACGATTATTCTGGAGCAGCTGATGGGATATCTTGAAAGACATTTCTTTGTCCTGGCAGAGAAATAGATAGGGATTATAGACGGTTCGTCGATGACATTAAAAGTAATGAAAGCAACGACTGTCCTGGAGGAGCTGAGAAGATATTTCACTGATATACCGTCACATGATTCTGTCGAAATTAAGAAAATAACAAAAAATTGGGCTTACTGATTTTAGATCCTCGCTCTTTGGGGTTAATCGTCGATAAAAGTGTAAACTGTGTGCACAACATTAAAAAAAGCAATAAATTAAAAACCTCCAAGGAATCAACAGCGGAGACAAAAAGTATAATTCCACTCCAATTACATTAATCCCAGCAGCTATTTCTATTGTTTACAGAGGGAAGGCTGCTCAGACTTAGTGTATAATGTTTCTAATATTTTCAGACGGCAATCGGAGTGCATTCTGCAGATTATGGCCAAGGAATCCCTAGTAAGCGACTGAGCACACGCCGGATTATTTATTCCTCTGTGGCTGATGAACTTTATCTAGACTCTATGTATTTAAGAATTGTACTAAACTGGCATCAATATCTCATCATTTTACAGTTGAAATGGCTAGATGTATGATAAGAATTTCTTTTCTCGCTTTTGGGATTCTCTTTAGGTTTCTTGATTTCCCGTCAAAGTTGATCTTTAAAAATTTAAATGCAATGTCAATCGTTATCTTTTGTCTTCTTAGTTTCCGTTCTTATATTGTTCACGATCGTTAATAATGTTTTTCATTTTCATATATTCTTTCCACTCAGTGGCACCCTGTGTCTTAGTGACTTTGTTGTCTTGCTTGGGGTGAAATGATTGAAAAAAAAAAAGAAAAAAAGAGTTTAACCTGAAGCATTAACTAGCTTATGAAAATAAGATATGATCATCATTTTTTTCCTTTGTACACACAATTTACATTTTTGCCCTCGATTTTAATCGAAGAGCGAGGATCGAAAACCAGTTAGCTTCTTTTTTTTTTTGTTATTTTCTTCTTAACCTCTTCCTCGCCAATTATTTTGGGAAAACACCTTTCATTTTCAGCCTTGGAATTATTTTATTTGTTTTTAGTATAGTAACTTAGAAACTGAGACAGCTTGAACTACTCGAGTGGTGGCTAACACGTCTGCCAGACGTAAGTTTTAACAATTGGGCTCGTTTCAAGCTCAGAAGGGCATAAAAAGAATCAAGATCGAAGTATATATTAGGTTGGTGCAAAAATAATGACGTAATAATGTCGTTTTCGACGTTAAAAATACGTCAAAAAACGACATTATTACGTCATTATTTTTGCACCAACCTAATATTATCTGGTTTTTGAACGTTATATTTTGGATGTGTTTATTCGTCCGTGTCTGAAAAGGACAGTTTCAGTAAAAACGTATATACACGTCTACGCCGGGGAAAGGGGTTATTTGTTGCTTTGTTTTCATTCACCACTTTATGATTTATTTTATTATCCTTTCTCTCCTACCCACCTCGATTTGTTGATTTTATATACGATTTAATATGTGCACTTTGATAGCATTAATAAAGTTTTGCACTCCCCCGGGAGTCACGGTGGTGTAATGGATAGCGACTCGAAGTGAGGAATTGGAGAGCTAAGTTCGAATTCCAGTCGAATCCATTACATTCACTTACGTACTAATACCCTTGGGAAAGGTATGAATCCTTTTCTTCTCTCTCCACCCCTTCCTTAGCTATGGGTAACTAGCAGGACAGACCGGGTTCTATAGCCTTGGATAGAAAATGGTCTACCGCAGTAAGAAATGGCAACCCACTGCGGGAAAAAATATGCCTCGTCAGTCATGTATCGATACATGATCGCCTAAGCATGTATCATGCATGGTACATAACTGACTGATATGGGTTTGATTATTGTGTTATTTATGCCTATTCTTGTTCGTTTTTGTGCTCTTTGCCTCGATCTTTGCCTCAAATTCAACGTTAGATGACAAAGATCATCGCCAACTTCCCACGTTTCACTGAGCACAATTTCAGTAATATATTAATTTCAGTAAGAGTAGTTTCTAGAATTATCTAAAACCTCGACCCCCAAAAAGCCACTGGGCCAGACAAAATTTCTGTGGTTGTCCTTAAGAATATCAACCGGGAATTATCCCCGATCCTAGCAAAGTTATTTAACCACTGCTTGAAAGAGAAATCTTTCCCAAGCCTGTGGAAGGAGGCAAGCGTATGCACGGTTTTCAAGAACGCAGGCGAGTAATTTTCCCTCTCCCAAGTGTAGACCTATTAGTCTCCCGAGTAACATCATTAAGCTTTTTGAGGCTTTAATCAACAAGAAGGTCGTCGAGCACATAGATAGGAACAACCTTTTATGCGACGAACAGTATGGATTTCGATCAGGCATACCCACTGTTGACGCCCTAACTTCCATTTACAAAGACTTTGTAGGGCCCTTGACAACACACACACCATAGCATTAGATATCTCGAAGGCCTTCTACAATGTGTAGCATAAAGCTTTGCTAGACAAGCGCTCCAGATATGGAATCGCTGGAATGGGTTTTGTCAATTATAAAATACTTTCTAACATCCCTGAAGGTAGTTATTAACATCCAGTCCTTCGAGACTCTGGCGGTCAATGCAGGCGGCTCGCAGGGGTACCTTCTCGGACCAACCCTCTTTCTTATTTACATATATGTTCTGACTAAGAATATACTCCGATCATTTGTAAACATCTAGGCCGATGATACGACTGTATACGGGCGCACCTCTAAAACTCTTGGAGGTCAAACATTAGCAGTTGACCTCTCTTCCGATCTGACACTAACTTCCCAGTGGGGAAAAAACTGGCTGGTTACATTCAATGTCTCGAAAACCAAACAGGTTACATTCAGACCAGACCCCGAACTATCTCTAGTCATAATGAACGGATGTCCCCTCGAGGAGGCAGCGTGCGTTGAGAGAACATTGGACCTCAAACTTACACCGGGCCTCAAGTGGAACTCGATCGCTAAAGATCCAGGTAAAATGGTCAGCTCTCTGTACCGCTCCAGTAAGTATCTGACTCTTTATAGTATCCTCTACCTTTATGAGAGCCTGATCGGACCCAAAACAGAGTACTGTTGCCATATTTGGGTAGAAGCTACCCAGTTCTCATTTTGCAGTCTTGATAGAGTTCAAAAGCGTTTTCGAGTCCTTGTTGAAGAATTGTTTTACATTCTCCGGCCTCTCTTTCATGGGTTGAATGAGTCTCTCACTGCTCTATTGCTACTACCATGGAAAGTGCTCGGACGAACTACATTCCTTGGTTCTGCCAGCTCTAACTTTCACGGCTAGGAACCGCCATGCCACTTACATAGTAGCAAAACACCCACATTCTCCCCTGTATTCCATCGGCAAGGAGTAAGTTCTACCGAAACAGTTTCTTCCCGAGAAATACTTCTCTGTGGAACTGACTTCCAAGAGGATATTTCCCCGATTACTACAATCTTAACCTGTTCAAGTCTAGAGTTAACAGTTATCTTCCCCTCCTATAAGCAACCCATTAACGTAACACTCTACCTCTGAAGTGATTCGACTTTATTCATATTTATACTATGCGAAAATCTGTTTGAAATGTGTCTGTCATTCGATAAATTTATAAACTCCATTGGCTTTAGAATTGTTGTTTCATAGTTTGTTCTGAACTCTTCACAGTCCTCATGATTTGCAAAAAATAAATTAAAAAAAGCCAAGACAACTCCCAGGCACTTACTAAATTTAGCCTGTCTGATTTTCTAGTCAAGACAATTCTTCTAATTTAGGAAATTCGTATAATATAAACTTGTAATTTCTATTCCTGCAATAGTATTTTATTGTCAAGTATCGACATTTCCAAGGCAACATTGCGCCGATAGTGTAACCGGTATTGACGCGAAATGTGGAATCGACGAATTCACAGTTCAAAAATTTCGTGCTAGTCTGCTGCATTCACTTTCTCACCAAGACCCTTGGGGAAGGAATGAATAATCGCTTCTCTCAACAGTGCAGGCTGTGTTGTCAGCCAGTCTAAGAGAAGAAAAACTCTGAATTCCAAACCGTGGAAAAGCCAACGACAATCCCCTCCACCATGTTCCACAAGAAGAATGCATAGCAATTTATAGATAAGAAAGAAAAGGGATCTGTTGAGAGCCATAATTGCTTTTGATCTGAAAGGGTGTGACATTAAAGGGTATGACATTAAATAAAAAGTTCGACAAAGAGACAAATGGATATCTCGCACCATCTGACCTTCTGTCGTACTTTTGCGATACGGGAGCAAAACGATGTTTAGGAAAGTACTGCTTTGGGTTCGAATACTGATCTATAAAAGCCATGATTTTGAATGTTTATTTTCTAAGAAAGGCTTATCGCATCCACTTAGAAGATCGATTTACTTTGATTTTCATTGTTATTAGTATTATTATAGAGATAACATTTCAGTCAAATACACCGTGACATCTTCAGATGTATATTAGTTTGACTATATGGGAAACAATGGAGTAAAGGATAGCGGCTCGGATTGAGGAATCGGAGAGCCGAGTTCGAATTCCAGTCAGATCCATTACATTCACTTACATGCTAATACCTTGGGAAAAGTATGAATCCTCTTCTTCTTCACCAACTATGGGTAAATAGCAGGACAGATCGGGTTCTATAGCCTTGGAATGCAACTGGTTTACCGCAGAAAGAAATGGCAACACACTGCGGGAAAAAAATCTGCCTCGTCAGTCATGTATTGATACATGATCGCCTAAGCGTGTATCATGCATGGTACATAACTGACTGATATGGGATATGGATTTGATTATTGTGTTATTTATGCCTATTCTTGTTCGTTTTTGTGAACCCAGAGTATATTGTTTCCAAAGGATATCTGTGTATTTTTAGAGCCTTTAAATCCAATGTTGCATTTGGTTATTACGCCATGCTTGTCCTCCTTTTGATAATTTAGTTTAATTTTTGTGACGAAGTAGCAGTGTATTGTAACCTTTTCGAACTATTCTTCTCGCCTTTGATTGTAATATGATTATATTATAGACACGACATTTCAACCAACTACTCTCTGACCATCTTCAGATGTCTATTATTTTTGCTATATGCGATATCTAATGTTCTGATTATTGTGCTATTTTGTCCATGTGATGACTGTTATTTTTAATTCCTGATAAACCAGAGAAAATTGTTTTACTACCTGGCCCAGGGATCGTATCCACGACTACTAGATGACAGTGATACTCAAGCCTGTCGCCACAGTGTTTTGTGTTCGGTCGAGGTGGAGTCGAATACACGCTAAAATTAGTTCAAGTCATTTTCGCGAGAAAATGATTTTAGCGTAGAGGAACCCCTCCATCGACATGTCTAGAAAAACTTGACTAACAAGCCTTTATATCCACTATGCCGCCACCCCAAGGGACATCAGAATGGATACCTGAAGAGAGTCAAACGGTACTTGGCGGAAACGTTGTTCCTTTAATAACATCTATTACAATCAAATGTGAGAACGGAAGTTCGAACGATACTAACTCATGTAAAAAATTAGAAGATTGGTGTCAGTATCTTCTTGCATTTATCTTTCTAATCTGCCCTTATGTCGTATTAATCGTATGCTTACTAAATATCATCAAGGATCAATGCCATAACAACCATTGGCAATTTTTAATTTGTGGTCCCCGTGGCCTTCCATAGCATTTCATTTACGTCTTTCGCTGTTGCGATTGACTTTTGCATAGCAAGGAATATCCAAGACCGTGGTGGGGCGACAAGTCGACCACCCATTTCCGGGGTACAAGGAGACCATTAGTATAAACGGAAGGAGGTGATGAGTGTCAGAGGCGGATGGAGTCGGTGTGACACGCGGATGTCAAACAGACGACACCACAGCTCCGGATTACGGCAGTCATCGACAGCGCGTATGGTTGATAATTGCGTACGCTGTTTCGACGCCTGCTGACATAAGTAAACATACACATTAGAAAATGTGTGCACTCGGGAGGAAGACAGGCGGGTGCAAAAGTAAAACTGAAGGCACATGCGCTGGGACAGGGGGAGGAGGGTCTGAGAGTGTTTTGGTTGGTGTGGAGTGATGGTGCAAGCTTTTATTTTTTTCCAACAATCATGATTTTGCCTCTCGTGGATATCACGGATTTTACAAGAAAAAAAATTAATTGTGGAAGAACGTCCATAAAACAAAGTCCTATGTCTGGCAACAATACTCTGCAGGAGAACCCATAAGTGAAATATTGTTAATGAATGTCACCTGAATATCACTCTCGATCTTTTCCGCAAAAGTTTGTTTGTTAAATATAACAGAACGTTTCAAACTCTTAAATATTGTTACATTGCACTATATATATATATATATATATATATATATATATATATATATATATATATATATATATATATATATAATTCATCGAGTCTGAAAGAAACCTCAACAGGATGCAGAAAGCACTGGACGGCCGTTTCGTCCTATATTTGGGACTCATCAGCAGTGCGCATCCACTACCGAGAATTGAAACCGTGACAGTCCTATGGTTACAGAGAACGTAGTAAGAGTTCCACCACGGAACATGTGAGCAAGCGGCTCTATATTGCAATCTCTTCGTCACCGAGGCCCGGTAAAACAGTTGATATGATGTTTGCTTGACAAACTAACTGTCAGGGTTTCAATTCTCGGTAGTGGATGCGATTGCGCACTGCTGATGAGTCCCGTATATAAGACGAAATGGCCGTCCAGTGGTTTCTTTCAGACTCGATGAATTACTTAAATTATCAAATCCTCCTAGTAATTTCTATTTTATTTATTTATATTTTTATATATATATATATATATATATATATATATATATATATATATATATATATAGAGAGAGAGAGAGAGAGAGAGAGAGAATTCAACGTATGAGGATCAGCAACTCAGTTCCTAGGAAGCGACAACCTAGACACTAGCACATATGATTTGATTATAGTGGTAAAGGCTTTGTGCAGAACCAAACACACTTTTGAAGGGCTGAACACAGAGACACTACGTGCCACAAGGTCCTCAAACAACGTTTCGATATGATCTGAGCTATCTCTCTCTCTTTCTCTCTCTCTCTCTCTCTCTCTCTCTCTCTCTATATATATATATATATATATATATATATATATATATGTCAAGAGTGGACAAACTGCGACTCGTGAGCCACATGCGTCTCTTTGACCTTTAAGATGGACCGCGTGAAAATATGTTGGCTCAGCTCCTTTTTCATCACAATATAAAAGAGAAATTTCAAGCATTGGAATTATTTGCTGGGTATGAATTGAAATCCCATTGGATTAAAACGTAAGTTTAATGTTCATGGTTAGTGAATATATTTAATTTAAATCATAATTTTAATGCTAGATTTAAGTGAGGGAATGCTAGATTTAGTGCTGAAGGAATGAATTCGTGGGAGACATATATATGTGTACTTTGTGATTACTGAAAACAGTATAAATTAACAGTTTAAAAAACTGCACTTAGGAATAAATATTATTGCATAGATGCAATACTTAATATTTATGTAAAAGTTTTTGTAACAAAAACCTATGTGTAAATTTTGTTCATGATTTACGGCTCTCTGAACTTTATTGTATGTGACACTTACATTAAGCAAATTTGGCTCGGCTTATCTACAAGCTGCGATGAATAAATTGTCGCCGTTTTATATTTTTAATTTCGCGAATGAGCGTTATTTGTTATATTTTATTTTGTCGACTGCACAGTGTAATAGGGACAGTTGGCCACCGTCTGTGAGAAAAAGAGCACCATGATGCAATTCACCCCGCCAGACATTTGGAAAGAGCATGCCGTACTGCTTGGCATTCGGGCCGGAAGCTCAAAAAAAACCCACTTCAGAGTGTTTGGGTGTCAATCTGAGGACAGTGCAGAGGATTCAGAAAGAGTTGCATTGGTGTAATGGTGATCACAAAGGTACAGCAGCTCGGAAAACTCACTCTGATCGTTCTCCCGAATTTGATTAAAGGCCACAGACTCAACACGGAGGCCAACCTCAAGTGCCTTGAGGGGGTAGTGCTGCGCCTTGGGCCGAGAGGGTGGCTACTGGAAGACCCTATGTCTGGCAAAGACTCTGCAACTTCAATCATCCATGATTCTCTCATGTACAGAGAATTTACTTAAATATTTGTATTTATAAAAAGAATGTATAAACATAAAATGTCTTAAAATAATTGTCTATTTCATAATGTGTGACGTCATTTTTTTACATTTGATACGCCATGGGCAGATATGAATGTACGTGAGAGAATCATGGAAGGTTGGATTTTAAAGACAGTAAAATCGACCTTGCTAACCGAACGGTTAAAGGCACATCAGGCTATATGACGGTTTCGTATAGGATACAGGTTCGAATCCTGTCGGAGGACGAATATTTTCTATGAAAATTTCTCGGACATTCAGGCCGGTAAATGTTGTTTAATACTGTTTATTATAAACAGAGCATTTACTTAAATATTTGTATCTATCAAAAAAGAATATATAAACATAAAAATGTCTTAAAATAATTATCAGACTTTGTCCATTTCATTATATATATATATATATATATATATATATATATATGATTGACTCTTTCGCTGTATTCGACATATGAGGGTCAAATAGCTCAGTTCCTAGGAACTTACAGCTAGACACCAACACATATGAGTTGAATATAGTGGTGAAGGCTTTGAAGGCCGTTTGTGAAGGGCCGAATACAGAGACTTGGTGCACTACGTGCCACAAGGTTCCGCAACTACCCTCCGTAGATTTTGAATTCAGAGTTGTTCTTCTCCTAGACCACACACACACACACACACACACACACACACACACACACACACACACACACATATATATATTGTTATCCACAGACCGACTATTTCGCAGCTCATCAGTGTGACTAGACATCCAATTGCCTCAATCTGGGATCAAAATTCGACTGATTTCGTATCAGTCACAGACAGTGATGAAGGTGACGTATTTATTTTTAGATAAACACGCAAGTGACTGGAGAACACGAGTCTTGCACCAGTAGCAGTAATAGCCACTGTTTACAAATTTACTTTTCTCCCCGAGGTGTGTGTGTGTGTGCATATATATATATAAATGGCCTGACGATTGCGTTTAAGCACGAAACAGGCTGTCAATACTGGGTGTTGATCTCTATGTCAACTTTTACACACACACACACACACACACACACATATATATATATATATATATATATATATATATATATATATATATGTATATATATATAAACAGGCTGAGGCTTTGCCCTGGGTCTGTCAGATATCCGGGATTAATGGTTCTTACTCTGTCACGCAGATCAACAGCATGCTTGGAAGGTGGCAGCTGGGGTTGAAATCAGATTTGTTTCTCTTAGGCACGTTTCTCAGTCTGTTATTTACCCATAATTAGAGAAGGAAAGGGCTCGATTCTTGTTTTACAAAACACATTAGAACAAAATGAGCACAACATACTTTGATCCATATCTATCTATCTATCTATCTATCTATCACTGTCTTCTCGACATCTATCTGTGTGTCTCAGCCTTTTCCTATCTATCTATCTATCTATCTATCTATCTATCTATCTATCTATCTATCTATCTATCTATCTATCTAACATCCTCATGTCCCCGTCTCTGATCCGATGCTTTTCGGTAGAGGCGGATAGTCTTGTTTGAATACAGCGTTTTCTTCTCCTAGTCTGGTTTTCAATCAAGGCTATAGGGCCGAGTTTGTCCATAGCTGGGGCGGGAGAGAAGAGATGGATTCATATCTTTCCCAAGCGTATTTGCGTGCAAGTGAATATAACTCGAACTCTGCTCTCTGATTTCTCATTTCCAGCCACTGTCCATTACACCACCGCGCATCCTCTAGATAGCTAGTTAGTCAACAATAACAATAATAATATTTGTGCGCAGTAACGACCGATGTTATGACTGTTGCTGATGCAGTTGCTTTCAAGTTTTTTTTTATTACTTGCTGCAGGCGTCTGTAGTGCAACCACTCAAGTCGGTTGGGTAAGTGGAGAGGAAAGGTGTCAACTGAAATAATTATATCCCTAAGGAACGAAATACTAACCGGTCATATTTCTTTCCTTATTGCGCTAAAGTCTAAGGTCAGGTTAAGGAGTAAACTGGCACGTTTACTGGGTAAGTGGGGGAATCCTTTAAGTGTGTGTGTGTGTGTGTGTTTTTTTTCATCAATCAGGTCATCCCATAAGTTCTGTCCGAATTTTGAATAAAGAAAACAAGTGACCAAATGTTACATTTAATTACAGATTCAATCAACAATGTATTTTCCCTGATTATCTATGACTTCCTTCCATCTATTAACAAGCTTACTAATTCCATTACTGTAAAATTCTTTTGGCTTTGATTCGAACAACTCACAAATGTCAGTTTTAACCTCTTCCCGTGTTACATAAGCTGTTTCTTCCAAATGATTCTGTAAGCTACGAAACAAATAGTAGTCTGAAGGAGAAAGATCGGGAGAATAAGGTAGATGAGAAATTTTCTCCCAACCAAGTTCTTCGATCTTTTGTGACGTTATTCTTGCTGTGTGGGGTCGCACATTGTCCTGATGAAACATCACCTCTTTTCGATTCACTAGAGCAGGTCTTTTTTTCCTCAAAGCTTGGTTCAAACGCTCTAATTGCTGACAGTATATTTGAGCATTAATTGGTAAGAATTCAAAGTGGATTATTCCTTGGCGATCCCACCAGATTGAAAGAACCTTTTGCCCATGAAGTTCTCTTCTCGGCTGTGTCTGGGGTCCTTCCCCTTTACCAAGCCACTGTCTACGACGCTTAACATTTCAATAAAAGATCCATTTTTCGTCACCAGTCACAAGTCTATCCAAAAAAGGTGAAACAAGTTGGCGAGAATGGAGAGAAGAGCAGATGTCAACTCGGGATTTGAGGTTGTTTTCAGACAATTCATGAGGCACCCATTTTCCAAGTTTAGGAACTTTTCCAAGTTGTTGAAGATGACGATGAACAGTTGTATGGTTTGAACTGAGAACCACTGCCAATTCCTCAAAGGATAAAGCAGGATTTCCTTCAAGGGCTGCTTCAAGAAGCTTTTCATCAAACTCAACTGGACGTCCGGTTCGATCTTCATCTTTTACAAACCATCTTCTGCAAGTTCTTTCATTCACACATTCCTCTCCATAAACTGAGTGAATGTTTCTAGCCGCTTCGACTGCTGAGTTTCTTTTCTTGAACTCATAAAGCATTATGTGCCTCAAATGATTCTTGGGTACTTCCATGTTAGCAGGGTTTTAATCAAACAAAATTTAATTTTGTTGTTCTCTGAAATAAAATTTGACCAGTTTAAACGCATCTAAACATAAAAATAATGTTCAGCTCCATTAGACATTATAAAATACTCTTTAAATTTCGTTCATTTTAACAAAAAGTTAAAATTCGGACAGAACTTATGGGATGACCTGATACAATCTCGTGTGGGGGTGGAGCAGGTACTTGAATTTAGATGCCTTTCTATCATTTTTGCATCCACAAGAATCTATATATTTTTCTTGCGTCTGCAGGTCTCCATAACATTTTTGAATCTATCAACTATCTTATTTGTTTTTAATGATAAATATTTTATCAATATATTTTATGATTGTTTTTTTAATGATTTCAAAAGGAGAATTATTTACAAAATGGTACTAGAGAATTAACATATTAATTAAAATACTAAATATTAATTCTGTTGCTTCGGAAACATGTGTGGCCTCGCTATGTCTTACTGAAACAAACTATTTGCTAAAGATTTTTAAAGATATGTATAAACGCCGTAACGTTTTGGTATTTACAAGTGACTTTGCTGTTTTTGCACCCACGGGTCTCTTTCAATTGTTCCATTCCCAATGTATATTTTTGTGCACGATTACGTCATTACTAAAAAGAAAGATTGAAGCAAATCGTTATATAAAATTATTTGCGTATACTAATAAATGATAAGATAAAGGAAAAATAGGAAATGTTTATTAATCTAACATGTTTCACTTTTATTAAAGCTTCATCTGAGAATGGGATATTGAAGAAGAAGAAGAAGAAGAAGAAGAAGAAGAAGAAGAAGAAGAAGAAGAAATAAATTTTGGTATACCAATAAGAATCAAAACTATTTGTTAAAGCTTCCTAGTGTCTGGGGTTATCATCCTTTTCTTAGTTATAGGCGGCGCAATCATTGAAAGCCTCGATCATTTTCGATGCTGACCACCAAAGCGAGAACAAACATTTTACACCTAGAAACACACTAAAATATATGTACGTAACTTAACAATTCAGAAACTTCAACTGAAGATTGTGGATGTACATTTAACAACTTGAAACGAACTAGTTCCTTTCTCCCCCTGTATAATTCTGCCAATAAAACACTAATGATTCTGTAAATTACTTCAGTCACTTTCCCACCGCTGTAGAGTTGCCTCTCTATGACTTTTCTATAAATACTTTCATATTAATTGTTCAGATCTGTTATTTGCTATGGTACCTAGGCTATATGAATTTAAGCAAAGTACGAGACTGGCGACGATGTCTCACCAATTTACAATTGAGTTGGCTGGATGTAACCGTAGGTTCTATGCTAACAGTTTATTTTCTCGCACTTTTCACTTGTGGAACACTCTCTACCGGCTCTATGCTTTCCAGTCAACTTTAATCTTCAAAAATTTAAATGCAATGTCAATCGCTTTCTACTGTTCTCTTGATTACATTTCTTTTGTACTTGCTCCTTAGTAATGTTTCTAATTTCTAATTATTTTACAACCAGTAACCGATTGTGTCTTAGTGGCTTTATTGCCTTGCTTGGGGTGAAGCCGATTATAAAAAAATATTTTATCAATATATTTTTTATTATTTGCTTCATGTCGATGGTTTTATTCGAGTCATGTTCTTAAATAGCCTCGCCAGGTCGAAACTTTCATATAGATGTCATGCGTGGCACAAAAAACTTGTTTAGAAATATCTAAACTGTCAGCTGTATCCTACCACTTTCTCAGATCAATGCTTAAATCTGGCTTCGAGCGAATGAACCCTGTAGGTCTTAGAGAGGACCACCATTCTTCGAACTTTGTGGACTGCCGCTACAGAATAACAAACAAAGAGCTTTACTAAATAACAGAAATCACATTCCTTGAGGACTTTCAATAATAGTAACAACTAAAATAGATATCAAATAAAACTCGATGAGGAAATAATGACATAACAAAAATGGTACTTGACTTTAGTAAACTATTTTCTTGAAAAATTGTTTTAAGAGAAAGATTTTGTAAATTTCAACCGAAAGTAGCACTGGTTGCTTGATCAATAACTACAGAATATTTCCTTATAAGGAAACGGTTAATATAAGGTCGACCAGAAAGTTCTAACTCACTTAGGAAGCGGAAAAAATAGCAACAACAGTTTATGAAGTAACAGCGACATTTATTCTTCAAAATAAAGTTCTCGATGATCTGCTAGCAATCAGCCAGCATTCGAATCTGTTACGGATACCAGTCCGTTGACTTTGAATAATAATATAAAAAAAAACAAACTGTAAACAAGTTTTCTTCACTTCATCAAAAGTCTTGAATCGCTGGTCGCGGAGGAAGTGTGCCATTGAGTAGAGTAGGCCATAGTCCGTAGCATCGGCACTGAACGGTGGATGTGGAAGAATCTCAACACAGTCCATCTCTTTGAACTTCTTAGTCAACCTTGTCGTGTGTAGCCTCACATTGTTTTGCTGAAAAAAGCCCGACTTTGATTGACCTAAGCCTTTTTTTTTTAGTTTTGTTGTACACGTATAGCTGCTGGCAATACAATTTGACGTTAATGGCGCGATCGCGTGAAAGAAGCTCTAAGTGCAGTATTTCTCGGAAATTTTCATCAGACAGAGTTCAAGTTTTGTTGTTTTCTTTCTGCTTCATAAGTCAGTCAGGACTTTCTGGTCAACCTGTTATTAGAATTGCAATTTGATGGCTTCAAAGGGAAAATTATTTGCTAAATGCAACTAGTGAATTAACATATTGATACTAGACAATAATGCTATGTGTAAATTAGTAATAATTAAAGATAGGACTATTCTGTAATTCTCAGAGAAACAGACAGAAATGAATGGTACGGGATTTCATATAATGCTACTAATAAGAAATACTAAGGAATGTGATGGATTATTGTTGTGACGGGCTCTCATTTGATCTCCAGTTATTAGGAAGAATAATAATAAGAAAAATATCGCGGTGATGATGATGGTAATAATGATCATGACAAGAGAGAAATAAGTACGAAATAGAAGAGAGGCTGAAGAGATTGAAGAAAACAGAGAGAATTATGATGGCAATGGTAATGATGAAGTCGTAGAAAGAAAATGACTAAATCATTGTGATCATGACGTGAAGAATCGATTTCATCTTCGCATGAAATCATACAAAAGTAATTCTATGACGTACTTCATATCAAAGAATCTTCGTTCATAAACAATGTTTTAAGTTCTAATTTGACAAGTGACAACTGGTCTTGATCCTGGTTGAAGGCGATCTGTGAAACCAACGAACTGTTTTCATCGCAAGGTAAATGAAGTCCTCATTTAACACCGTTGATAGATCTACTAATGCTAAATGTGGAGAAACACGTTATTAGTGGAAGAACTTGCTATTCCAGCATTGGGATTATTTTTGCGGTCCTGGTATTATCTTAGATTACCCTAATAGTGATAGATGGCATTAATGCATATTGTTTTTTTTTTTTTGCTTGTCTTTTCATGAACTATGGTTGACATCGATTCTTCTTAAAGGATTTAAGCGAGATTTAAAGAGACAGAAAGCGATAAGATCCCAAATCATGTATGACTTGCACGCTGAGGAAGAGTGGATTCTTGTTTAGGGTCTTAGAACAGACGACCGCGCTGTATTCTACAAGTTTTCCTCTGCGAATATTCAGATAAAGCATATTCAAGAATTTTAAGTCCGAATTTATCAAGTAGATGATTTTTTTTTACACCGCACCGGTTTCCTCGTTTAATAGCAGAATTTTATATAATTATCGTTCAATTTATGAATTTATTTCACAATCATGGCGGCTGTTACTGGTTCCATGACTTGCCATGGCCGTCGGGATGCTGCTATATAGTCTGTTTGCATAGAAATAGTCCGCTCTTCTCCAGGCCTGATAGACAAATTCATCTCCCTAAGAGGCACACCTTGATCATGAAAACCTAGCCGTTGTAGGACGTCTAGAACCCTCCCTCATTCGTCAGTCTCTCCTTCATAGAAGTCGTACACCCAACGATGCCGATTTTATCTGGCTGGTTACATTCAATGCTTCGAAAAACCAAACTGCTTACATTCCATCACCGCTGATCAAACCCCGACCTACCGCTAGGCACGATGAACGGATGTCCTCTCGATAAGACACCGTGTCTTGAGAGAATATTGGGCCTCAAACTCATACCAGACTCGAGTAGAACTCTAATATGCAATGCATCGTTAAAGCTGCAGGTAAAATAATGCTCATGCTGTGCTCTAGCTTTATAAGAGCCAGATCAGGTCGAAAATGGAATACTGTTGCCATATTTGGGAGGGAGCTACCCATACCTCACTTTCAAGTCTTGATAGAGTTCAAAAGTGTCTCTGAATCCCTGTTGGAGAAGAATTATTTCCCATACTCCAACCTCTCTCTCACGGTCGGGATGTGGCGGGTCTCTCACTCCTCTATCGCTACTACCATGGAAATTGTTCGGAAGAATTATATTCCTTGGTTCTTCCAGGTCTACCCTTCACGATGAGGACCCGCCATGCCACTTACATTGTAACAAGTCACCAACATTCCCTCCGTATTCCATCTGTGAGAAGTAAATTCTATTCTGTTGACCATGTTCACCATAGTCTATGAATATAGAATACAGCGCAGTACATAATCTGTTCAATGAAACAACATTAAAGATTAACACTCGCAAGTCAGACACTCTACTGAATCTGACTATATTGCCAATACCACCAGCAGCTGTTCCGCAATTCTTCAGTCTTCGATATCAAAGGCTGGCAGTGCATATTCGGGAAAAAAACATGGTCGCCTTTATACACGTCGCATTGAATATTTTGAGCCTTCTGATTGGTTAACCCTTCTATTGGTGAACTATAAAATGAGTCAGCTCATTTTGGCTGGCTCACTAGTACACCAGGGTACCCCAAAATTCCAACATATTCAAACAAATTCTTCACGCGAACAGACTCCCAAGAGGATATTCCTCAATCGCTACAATCTTAACCTATTCAAGTCTAGAGCTAACTGTTATTTTTCCCTCCTATCCATATAAACTACCTCTTAACGTAACCCTCTACCTCGAGTGGCCACAGGGCCTTGTCCAGTGGGAACCCTCACTGAAAAAAAAAATAATCAAAGAGCAAAAACAACATCCTCTCACTTAATGACTTACTCGTTTAACGGACCTCGGAGTTACGACTAGCTATTAAATCTCATCAAATAAAAAAAAATGCAACCATTCGGTATTGTACGCTGTAGGAAAACTTTGATCGTCATTGCTTTCTTTTTTATGTATCAAAATAAATAAAGTGAAAAATAAATAAAAATTACTTTGCTGTATTTGCAGAATGCAAGCCACATTATTTTCAATACATATTAAACTCATGTTCAAATTTGTTTATTATATTTACTATTCATTACACACACAGCGTTGCCACGAGATCTGCTGTTTGTGGTATAAACTTCTGCTCAGATGCCTCCTTGAAGTCAACAATCTTAACCCCTTCAAGCCAAAGGTGAATCGTTATATATCCTCCTTATCCTCATAATATTCACTTTATTGTACATCATCATAAATTTGCATCACACACCTTCAGTAATCCAATACTTCGAGTGTTTTTTGAGCATTGTATTAAGTGAACTTTACTAAGAAATATGTAGTATAGTGTATGTTGTGACAAGAACCAGTTACCCTCCTTAGTGTCATGAATGGACTGATCCATTTATGATAAGTAGTCCTGGGTAATTGTCTGGGGCGAAAAAAAAAAGAGGATAATACTATTGTAGTGACTTGTCTAGCTGGGTATTGAATATTACTATCAAGACTGACTCGGTCGAGTTAAGTGTGGCGTTTTCCAGATCCCATATAATAAGTGTAAAAGTTAGCTTCATTGTTCTTTTCAGTGCCACCAGAAGAAATGCTCTAGAGAGCTGCTAGTATCCCAAAACATATTTCCTCTTGTCTTTATCTAATATGAGTCCTACTCCTCTTTAATTTTTTCTTTTCGCCTGCATATACGTTAAAGAACGTATATGCAGGCGAAAATCTTTAACAAAATATACTATTTCGTATAAATTAGAAATATATACTATTTGTTATAACTTAGAAAAATGATTACTTTACTGTAACTAAAATATATAATTTTAAAAATCATTGTGCATAAATTAAAAAAGAAAAACACTGTTTGGTATTTTAATATGAATTGTAATAATTCTATATTTTGTATATATGCCTGTGGGTTAATGTGTTTATGTATGTCTCTGAATTTTTAGTTTAATTTATTGTACATTTATGATCAGTTATGCTGACTGATATCATATTTCCTCACCACTACCCAAGTCAAACTCCTCACCCCCAACCCTTCTAATTTCTTTTATTTTAGCCAAATTTAAGGTCGGGCTAAGTTTAATTTTCTCTTTCTCAAAAGATACATTTTGCTAAAAGAAAAACTTATACTGTATGGAATAAATTATTTAAAAATGGACATATGTTGAAATAAAAATGTGTTTTTCGAAAAACAGGATAAACAAGTCATTAGAAATTTAAAAAAAAGATTATTTATAAAATTAAAGCAATAAATACATTGCCTGTTAAGTATTTCTCCATCTTCGATAGGGTTCAGATCTATGCAGCCTGACTAGACACGTTAATTTTCTTTCTTTCTTTCTTTCTTTCTCTCTTTCTTTCTTTCTTTCTTTCTATGAACAATATCAACGAAATGTATTTTTGTTCAAAATTTTGATGCACAGAGTTAAACAATTTTGGATCCAGCTGAAGTAAGAATGAAAACGACTCACTACGAAAGATTTTTGTTGTTTTGAAATAGATATATGTGAATGTTGACTCACTCGGACTTAGACCGACAACAAGCCCGAATTCCGTAGAATTCTGTAGTATATATATATATATATATATATATATATATATATATATATATATATATATATATGAAGAAATATAGTTTTAAGGCGTGCTATATTTATGGGATAAAGTGCTCAATATTAGAGATAGAGCGTATGTAAATATATATATATATATATATATATATATATATATATATATATTATAAATTAATTGATTTAAAATATTATAAATTAATTGATTTAAAATATGTTTTTTTTTCGCTACACAGTTCCAACCATGTTTCAAAAATAGAAGCTAAAAAACCCGAATTTAATTTTGCAATTATGTGTGTGTGTGTGCGTGTGTGTGTGTAGAGAGAGAGAGAGATAGATAGATAGATAGATAGATAGATAGATAGATACAGTGGTTGGTTAAACACTCTTCATCATCAATTAGTGAGGTCGATTATATACAGTGTTTGTTTATTGAGTACTTATTAATTTCTCCTCATACATTCCTGCTTCTAACTCTCTCTATTTTCCAGTTCTTATTTTCCTTTTCCCTCTCTTAGCTATTCTTTCTATCCATCATCTTTTCACTATTCCCTCTTTTCCTCCTTCTCTTTTTCGTCTTTCCCAATTTGTTCGAGTTTCCATCTTTCTTTGTATTTTTTCTTTTTTTTTTTTCTTGACATGTTCCTTTTCTCGTAGTTCTTTTCCAGTGTCCTGTTTCTTATTACTCCTTGGTTAACCTTTTTAGCTTCAGGGTCAGCTCATTTTTCGTTCTGTTTTTGTTTTTTTCATTAGTTCCAGAATTCCCTCTGTCATCCAATTCTTTTTTTTCTTTTCTCGCGTTTCCTCCCTTGGGATGACCTCTTTTGCCATTGACACTTGTACTGCCCTGAAGGTGTTCCACTTTTAGTTGCTGACCTCCTCTAAAGTTTTCTATTTTTTTCTTAAGTACATCTGCAATATTTGTTTGCAAATTGAATCCTTCTAGAGTCTGTTGTATTGTAGTTTAGGCGTTGCTTTAGGTCTCTTTAATTTTCGTAATTTTATCCTTAGTTTGCATATGACTCGTAGGCGATCTTTTTCAGAGTCGGCACTTGGATATGTTTTAGAGTGAAGTACTGAATTTCTAATCCTTTTACTGATTTCTCTGTATTTCTAGGATGCGGCATTGTAACTATTTACACTATTTATATTGTTGTCCTCATCTTTATTGCCATATTCATGACATTTCGATCCTTGTAGACTCCGGCCTTCTTCAGGATCTGTCTATATTTCTGAGATGAGATATTGTGACTATTTACACTATTTACATTGTTGCCCTCATCTTTATTGTCATATTCATGACTTTTCAATCGTTGTAGACTGCGGCCTTCTTCAGGATCTGTCTATATTTCTGAGATGAGATATTGTGACTATTTACACTATTCATATTGTTGTCCTCATCTTTATTGCCATATTCATGACATTTCGATCGTTGTAGATTGCGGCCTTCTTCAAGATCTGTCTATATTTCTGAGATGAGATATTGTGACTATTTACACTATTTACATTGTTGCCCTCATCTTTATTGTCATATTCATGACTTTTCAATCGTTGTAGACTGCGGCCTTCTTCAGGATCTGTCTATATTTCTGAGATGAGATATTGTGACTATTTACACTATTCATATTGTTGTCCTCATCTTTATTGCCATATTCATGACATTTCGATCGTTGTAGATTGCGGCCTTCTTCAAGATCTGTCTATATTTCTGAGATGAGATATTGTGACTATTTACACTATTTACATTGTTCGGACTGTTGTCCTCACCTTTATTGTCATATTCACGACGATTCGTTCATTGTAGGCCTTGGACTTTTTCAGGATTTGTCTATATTTTTGACATGAGGTATTGTAACTATTTAAACTGTTGTTCTCATCTTTATTAACACATTCACGACGTTTCGTTGTCGTTGAAATTTCGAACCGAACCCTTTATTTAGTTTACGGGGGTAGATTGTTCTAATTACACGCGCCATGCCTTTGGATATCCCTGTTCAAATTTTTATTATCTTTCTTGAGGCCAGGGATTGAAGTCACTTTTTAGATCAATCAACCAACGCTTTTATCGATTGGGCCATGTGTCATTGAGGACCAAAAAAAAAATGAAGAGTTGAGTAATCAAGGGAAATTAACTAAAAAGCGAGATATCTAAAACTATGGCACGTGGAATTAGAACAATCTACCCCTGTGAACATTGTTCACAGTAGTAAATTGTTCTAATTCTAATAAAGGGTTTGCTTTGAAATTTCTGCAAATATCACCTGAAGAAGACCGGAGCGTACAACGGCTGAAATATCGTCAATATGGCAATAAAGATGGTATTTATCAATCCACCCACGGGGATCGAATGTGGCACAAGGCCTTTTTAATGTGGGTATCTCTGAGCCCGTAGGCCCAGCCAAAAATAAATAACCATCCAAACCCGCCGAGGCGGTCCAGTTCCGCCAACCTCCCCCAATGAAACCCTACCCTTCGGCGGAGCTTCGTCCGGGTTCCTCTCTGCAAGCAGAGAGTTCGACAGACACCCGACCCGGCAGCTCACAAAGCGCAGATACTACACTTTGATCCTAGCCACCGGGCCGAGCGGGTATTCTTTTTATAGATATATGGCAATAAAGATGAGGACAATAGTTCGAACAATGTAAATAGTGTAATAGTTACAATATTTCATATCAGAAATATGGAAAGATTTAATGTTGAATGTGGCAATAAAGATGATGGCTTGGTTTGGTTTATTTCGTTTTACGGCATATCAACCTAAATGAGATATTAATACGGACAATATTTTTAGGCTAGCTTTGTATGAATAAGTATTTGAAAGAAATCAGTTTGTAGATCAGGTTTCATTGACGGGTTTTGTAAAGAGGATTTTGTCGAGAGTCAGATGTATTGCTGGTATTTTTACTATAAAATATTTTTATACTTCGTAGTGTTGGCAACAGTGTGGGGGTTAACTATTTGCCCATAGCTGGGAGCGTAAGGGGTGCTACCACCTTGGTTTAGCATAGAGCTTGGAATAAGAGCAATTAAAAGGCGGTTTCACGTTCCTCAAAACCTCCCGTTCATAGGCCTTGCTGCCGGACGTAGTTTATCGTCATACCCGGGACGCAAAAAAAAAAAAAAAAAAAAAATGGGAAAAACTGTTCGAATAATATAAATAGTGTGAAAAGTTTTACTGATTGCCAATTTATTTGATTCTTTCTGTGTCTTCCGTGTGTACAAGTCTTGGGTGAGTTTCAAATATGCTGTTGATCTTTCATTGTGCAACAAAGGACATATTTTTCTGCGTTCGTTTAATGATACAAGTCTATGCTTCTCGACTATTTCACTGACTAGTTCTTTTCCTATATTTTACACTTAGGCCTCTCGTGATAATAGAATTTTGCTTTCTCAATTTGAACTGGCTTTTGGCATTATCTAAGAAAACCAGGAATCGCCATGCTACATCCATGCGGTCGAATCACTCACATATATTCCATTTGTAACAAAGAAATGCTACTCTTTGTCGCAGGATCTGCGGTTCATGGTATACTACCCTTGTGTGAATGTTTCTATGAACTCTACAATCTTAACCTCTTCAAGTCAAGCCTTAATAATGATCTATCCTCCTTATTCTCATAATATTTACTTTCTTGTACTTCATCTTATATTCGTGTCACACACCTCATTAAGTAGCCCTCTACATAGAGTAGTTTCTGAGCTTTGTATCACGTGAACTTTACTAAAAATATATAGTATGGTGTAAAAGTTAGCTCTTCCATTTTTTGTGCCGTGTGTGCATATACTAATATGATGGTCATACTAAATGCCTTCTTTTCAATATCACCAGAAGTACTGCTAGCACCCAGAACACATTTTATCTTGTCTTTACCTAATATGAATCCCACTTCTCTTTCATTTCTCTTTCCGCCTGCATATACGATCTTTTGGTTGTCACTTAGAAAATCTCCATTGTTTATCCATCTTGTCTCACATACACCTAGAAGGTTGATATTAATCATTCCGTTCCTTTTATATTTTATAACTTCCGTCGTTGTCCTAAAATGTAATGTCCCGATTCCAAAATAATGATGACTAGTCATTTGGTTAGATTTTGTGTGTCGGACCGAGAAATTTTCTGCAACCAATCGTATATACTCTATGCCATATTTTATTATACAAATCAATATTTTCAGAAATCCATCCCGACACCAAAATGGCACCTGACATTGAATCGATAAAATTGCACTCACTGACATTTATCGGCGATCTATCAACGTTCACATAGACACAAGAGCATATGAAAGCACAGTCGGGGAGCTATATGTTTCAACCTTGGTGGCATTGATGTGTGTCACAAGCTATGTTCCAGATAGCCCCACACAAATGTGGAGCCACGAAACGAATAGACTTTGACCATTGTTGGCAAAAATGTATATACGTTAGTATTTTTGTAAGTGAAATCTTTCTCCAACCAATGGTGTTAGTTTGTTCTCTGTATCTGTTGTAGTTTTTGAGATAATAATGTTGGAGAATAATGTTATGAAGGAGAAAACTTGCTCTATCCAGTGGTGCTATTGTGCTCCCTGTATCTGTTGAAGTTTTCGAGGAAATAAATAGAAGTCATTATTTCCGTAATCTAACTCGTACATTATGGCAAAGTCTTCTTTTAAAAAGGATGTATTTGACGATTTGGGGAAACAATGGATCTATGCCCAATGAGTTATGCCTCAGCTGCTGATTGCGACGCAACATCTGTTATGGCTGTACAGGCCCATACGGCAATGATAGTCGCGATTTTCAACGAACGCACGTGAAGACGCTCTTCCCCGATGTCGCCGTGTTGTTGCTTCGCGTGTTTTGCCGTTTTGTCGTGGTGAGGCGACGATGGAGTGTCGTCTCCAAGGTGGGGTTTTTGAGAGATCTGAGGTTCTCCATGCAGAACGTCTCCCCTCTCCACGTCACCGGTGTTGTCCAATAGAAAAGGTAGAGGCCAATACAGCTTGGCACTTGCGTCGTCGCAGAATATACCAGAACGAAGTTGAATATAACATCGGATTATCTTAGGAAATCCGGCTACAGATTTGTCCTCAGGGTTTACCTTCGAAGCCTTTCTCGTGACTGGGTATGTTCGACAGGCAGCTGATGTTTAAAATCATAGGTTTTCTTCTCTTACATATACTTTTAGAAAAGTAGAGGCTGAATCAACAGCATTTTGTTTTGTAAATAAAAGCGCTAGAAACATTTGTGAAAACATTATACATATAATTAAAGCAATGCCAGATGCGCAACTAAAGAGGGTAGCAGGTGAGGCGGAATAATTGAAAGACAATCAAAGATTTACAAACAGTTTAAAAAAATCATTTGCCCAAAATAAATATGATTTCAAAATTTAAAATGTTATTATGAATTACTTGTAATCGCATGCATGTGTCCCAGTATAAATAGTTCACTTACGTGCTAACACCCTTGGGAAAGGTGTGAATCCCCTTTCTTCTCCCTCCAGCTATGGGTAAATAGCAAGAAAGACTGGGTTCTATAGCCTTGGGTAGCAACTGGTCTAGGAGAAGGAGAACTCTGAATTCAAACCTGCTCTTAGAGGAGGGTGAATGGAGTCTCTCTGAGCATTGGTTGGCAATCCATTTAGTGATGGCGTCACGATAAAAACACCCTTGATAGCCCTAGCGAAGCATCAAGAATTCATCTATTTGACAAGATTATGAACTACACCAATCAAAGTATTGGTGAGTTCAATCTCGGCTGAAGCCGCAAGATGAGATGATGATAAATAGTTATAAATAATTACTGGCCGATTTTATCATTGTGATATTTTTCATTATATCTAGAATATAGTAACTATAGTCCACAAACTAGAGGAGAGAGTTTTCAATGATAATCTCCTGACTTCGAATCCGTGGTTATCTCCCTTTAACACTCTCTCTGATTTATTTTAATTTTTAAATGTACATTTTATTACATAAAATTTAATTCCGAAAATGCTGCCCAGAGAAAAAAATGTTTGAGAACCATTGACTTAAAGCATGAAATAGATTCGGCAAAGAAATATGTGACAGAAAATAAAGTTCTTTATTTCATGGTGAAGTGATTGCGAGAGAGGTGTGCAATTTTCAGTGAGTCCCGAGAAACGATGGGTCGGCTGACATCTCAACAGACTACTTGGTTTGTTCAAATTTCCAGAAGCTTTTCGCTAGTACCTCGCATATAAACGACGTAAAAACATTTAAGAAAAACTTTACGCAAAGTTATATATATATATATATATATATATATATATATATATATATATATATATATATATATCATGTGCAATCGTGTTGTAACTTATACATTTGTTACTTGGGGGTTTGCTATGATGAAGCGGGACTTCTCCGCTGTACTAATATTCAACAGCTGTCGAGGCATCGGGTATCTGTCTAAACAATAATATCATATGTTGATGCGGATCATAATATGAAGTTGGAAAATGTAGAAAGAGTTTCTGAATACTTCTACGTAGTTCTACAGCTACCCAGTGATTTATTTGCTTGCTAATCTATTATTTATTTGGAGTCCGACAAAGTGAAAGAACGTCATTTTTGAAGTTCTAAGCAAACTCAGAATCGTATAGATGTGCGTAGCGTAGCGGTTATCGGAACTGAAAGTGGAATCAGTGTGTCGGCTTCAAATTTCGGTCGAGTTTGCTGCACTCAATTTCGCCCAAATACCCTTCCGAAACGTATGACCCCCATCTATTCTCCGCAAGGGTATGAGTTAAATAGCATCGTAGACTCTCTAGCCTCGGTTGGCAACCTCTATTGTTATATATATATATATATATATATATATATATATATATATATATATATATAAATCGTTATTATTTTACTGGTCAGACTTATTTGAGTGGGCATTTAGCTTTTTTTTTTTTTTAATTGTGTAATACTTCTTATTAAAAATAGACCAGTATATATATATATATATATATATATATATATATATATATATATATATATATGTAGAGAGGGAGAGAGAGAGAGAGAGAAGAGAGAGATGTTTATTTTATTAAATAAACCTTTCTCTTGTCTAAGTTTATGAACAACTATAACCAAACGAAAACTAAATGTCCACTCAGGTCTGTCCAATGAAACAATAACGATTGCTATATATATATATATATATATATATATATATATATATATATATACAATAGAGATTGCCAACCGAGGCTAGAGAGCACAATCTACCCTGCTATTTAACTCATACCCTTGCGGAGGTTTGTCTTAATTGTTATTGTAATTGTATAGTGACTTTATTGCTACCCTGTATATATATATATATATATATATATATATATATATATATATATATATATATATATATATTACATGAATCATTCATACAAAAACAGATATAGAAGTTAATGATTTAAATGGCGAGAATACATCTTCACAAACAAATTTAATAAATTACATTAACCCCGAACCAGTATATGAATGTTATGATCCCTGTTTATAAATTCCAGTTGCATAAGGTCTTTTTTTTTAGTTTTTTACAAGCTTTCATCTGTTTAAATACAAATATTTAATATTAGATTTGTTTGCGAAGATGTATTCTCGCCATTTAAATCATTAACTTCTATATCTGTTTTTTGTATGAATGATTCATGTAATGTAAATTGAACTGCACCACATACTTGATATTAAAATAACTGATCAAACGTGCAACTTTCGGATAATAACTGTGACATTCCTGTATTTATTGAACAATATAGTTCATGCCACATTGTCTGAAAAACCTACCAATACAAAAGAATTTTCCTATTACCATATTAGTACAAAAACGCACAATCTTAAAATATAAAAATTCAACATCAGCGTTGCGACCACACGCTCCAAAAAAATTTCTTACAATTAACAATAACACATTTCTAAAAACATTTTTCGGATTACATCTATTCTTTCGTTGTCCTGTTATTACCGGGAAGTAAAAAACAAAAAACAAATTTATTTCCATACCTGATGATGTCTGTAGGAACAGACGAAAGCGTGTAAAAAAAACTAAAAAAAAAAAAAGACCTTATGCAACTGGAATTTATAAACAGGGATCATATCATTCATATACAGGTTCGGGGTTAATGTACTTTATTAAATTTGTTTGCGAAGATGTATTCTCGCAATTTAAATCATTAATTTCTATATCTGTTTTTTAATGAATGATTCATATAATATGAATTGAACTGCACCACATATTGATATATATATATATATATATATATATATATATATATATATATATATATATATATATATATATATATATATATATTGATAACGATTTGACTAATAAACCAAACAGCACTCAGGGATTCAGATCTATATTGTTACTAACTAAGCGATCCTCAGACGATAATGACCGTGGCTCCTGTCGTCTGTGAATTGCTTAGCGTGAAACAGAATTATGATTTCTATCTAGGTCCATGCTTAGAATTGGTAGGGTTGTTCCTTTAGGCTTTTCCAATAGTTTGCCTTGTTTGGGTTAATGATTTTACTAGAGGAAGGAGATTGCTAATGTTCACGAATTAATGCAAGCTTTAATGATAAAACGGAACAATTACATGATAGTCAAAATTTATAGTATACCTGACAAGTACAGGAAACAGAAAATTTCATAAAGTAAAATCAATAATGGGGTGATTTCACGCATATTTCAGGAACCGAACAAGAGCCATTTGTAGCCGAGATGACGTGGTCGTTCTTTCGAAGAGGACATTTGAATTCTTTTTACGGTAACTCAGAACAACGTTAAAAGCAGCAAATATATATCAGCTGACTATAGTAAGTAACATAATAATAATAGCTTCATGTCTCGCACTTCTCGCCTGTGGAACTCCCTTCCCTTTTCCTGTTTCCTGTGAGCTATAATCTCCAGCTATTCAAGTGTAATGTCTCTCGACATCTCCAGTTGCCTTGATCTATCCACTACCCTCATCCTTTCTTCTATCACTCCCTATCTGATCTTGCTCTAAATTTTCTGTAACCCTTGCGTCCTAGTGGCTTCCCACCTTGCTTGGGGTGAAAAATAAAAAAAAAAAAAAAAGTACAAGATGAAGGCGACGAAATGAGAGAATTAGTACAATAAGCAAATGCAGTCAGTTGCTTCAGAAAGTGTACAAGGTAGGAAAGCCTGATAGTCTGAGAACTGTGCAAACGGATGGACGTTGCCCATATGAAACAATACCATATGCACAAAATAGGACCTGCCAGAGAAAAATAAAAAAAATAATAATAAAAATCTTAGAAATTTAAATGAGTAACGAAATTCAAACCGGAAGTTGTGATCTGTTTATTTTTTTGTAATTATGGAGAAAAGATTTTACCAGAAGTGTCTTTTAATTTCTGCCTGAATTTCTGAGATGGGTATTTTTCATTATTTACAATATTTATATTCACACTATTGTCCTCATCTTTGTTGTAGTTAACTCAATGTTTAGGCCCTTGTGTTCTGCGGCATTCGTCGATACACGTCTGAGTAAGTCTGGAGTCTATAACAGCCGTAATGTTGTAATAGCCACAACAAAGATGAGGACAATCGTTCAAATATTAATAGTGTAAATATTTTTTTAACGCAAGGTGTAATAATTTTTGTGTGTCTATGGTTCACACTAATTTCAATTTCTTCATCGTTTTTTTTTTTTTTTTGGTTCACAGTAATTTCAATTTTTCATCGTTTTTCTTGATTTACACTAATTTCAATTCTTCATCGTTTTTTCTTGATTGACACCAATTTCAATTTTTCATCGTTTTTAGGTTCACACTAATTTCAATATCTACATCGTTTTTTTTGTTTTTTTTTTGGTTCACAGTAATTTTAATTTCTTCATCGTTTTTTGGGGGAGATGGTTCACACTAATTTCAATTACTTCATCGTTTTTTTGTTTTTTTTTGCCCTTATTGACTTTTCGATTGTATACCACCCGGACTTCTTCGGGTGTTAGTTGTGTATTGTAATGTTACATGGAAGCCTGTTAAAAATGTTTCGTGCTGGCCTTACGCGAGGGAATTGATAAAATGGTGGTAAATGAACTTGACAGTTGCATTCATTAATACCAGGGCACAGATCAATACTGAAAAGCTTTGCAAAGAGTTTGAAAGAAGTGGACATCAGTTAGGATAGTGAGGTAAGAAGCGAATTTATTGAGGAGACTTAATACCATTTGATGTCCGTGGAAAGTAAACAATTCTTACTGATGTGAAATCTCAATCAATGAATAATAATGATCGCATATTCGAAAGAGGGTTCTCTAATGGGAAGTGTGTAAATAACCTGGCATCGTTCGTTTGGACCCATAGTATGAGCACAAAGCATTATCTGGCATAGAAAACAAAACAAAAAATGTTCTAGAATCTTGAAATCCAGAACATTCTTCACATCTTGGCAAGTGGATCGGATCTAAATGACTAAAAGAGCACTTAAAGGATCGTTGAAGTAGCTGTGCCAACAGACCACAGGATCCGATTGAAAGAAAGTGACATATGAAAATGCCACCACTTCGAGTGGGAGATACGAAAAGTGTAGAATGTGGAGACCAGGATTCTGTATATGATAAATGGTGCATTTGAAACAGTAACAAAAACAATAGAGACAAAATAATATTTGAGGTTACCTACTGTCACTTAATCTCAAGTGTTAACTTCCGAATAATAATAATAATAATAATAATAATAATAATAATAACAATGATTTTCAAAAAACTATCAAAATACAAGGACCTTGAAATTGAAATTTAAAAAATATGGCACATGAGGACATCAACAATTCCAGTTGTAGTTGGAGCACTCAGATTGATTGGAAAAGATTCCAATAGAATCCAATAGGGATTCCTGGTAGCTCATGCCTTAAAGAAATATAAAAATTTGTTCTCACAAGTACAGCTCACACTTACAGCTTTACGATGTGCTTTATCTATGTAAAATATGTGTAATTTTTTTTCTTTTAAAAAATGCTCAGGTAAAAATGTTATGATGCCATTTCTGACCTTAGGTCTCTGGTTGGGACCCGGAAAGAAATGAGTATACACCAGAAATCAAAGGAAATAATAATAATAATAATAATAATAATAATAATAATAATAATAATACGATTGTTGTGATAGTGACATTGAAGGGTACCGAAAATCAAGTGATAAAATTCCTGAACATATGAGCATTTCAGAACTACAAAAGATTTCTCATAGACTCACAGGGGGACTTGGAAATTAGGCACTTAAAATTACTTTCTAGCAAGATGACACCACACATACAATAATAATAATAATAATAAAAATAGATATAAGGATAGATTAAAACTGTCTAGACAGCAATATTGGCGGAGTCGGGGAAGATAATGAGATATATGTAGAAACCCAACAGTTCTTTGTCCCCAAAATCACAATTTGATTCCGGAAATATATTTTTAAAACTTTTGCCTTTTCTGCTGATGTTTTCTTTATTTTGATGCGGACTAAGTAGTTTTAAGGAAAATGAAAAAAAAAAAGACACCTATATTTAGAAACAGAAAGAGACAGTTAAAATGCGTGGAATAAATAATGAGGAAATTGGGCTTGAGAATTTGATACACAAAGGCATACTGAAGGCATGAGGAACAGAGGGAAATAACGAGTAGCCTCGCTAATGGGCTTGCATAAATGGATATTAGAACAAGGAGTTATAAGATCAGTAAAAAAAAAAAATTAAAAAGTTTTGATGAGCGATGATCATGCGGAGCACAACACATAAAAGAAGACACTAGAAAACCTATCTTACAAGATTGTGTAAACTGATGATGAAAAAATAGGGGGGGGAGAATAGTGAAATAAAATTAAAATAAACATTACTAACTGGGACACATAATGAGAAAGGAGGGCCTGGAGAATCTGATACTCACGGGTCGAATAGAGGGAAACAGAGACAAGGGAAAAGAACATGTGACATACCTGGTGGGCTTAAGCAAGTGGATGACAGAACGTGGTCTGGAGGAGGAAGCAGAGGGAAGGAACTTGTTGAGAGCTGCAAGGGATACAGAGAGGTGGAGAGCCATGATTGCCTATGTCCTGTAAGGACATGGCACATAAAAAGAAGAAAGAATAGCTACAAAGGATAGGAAGATGTGGAGAGACATGAACGTACTCGGCAACGTGCGTCTAGCCTCTTATAATAAATCTTTGGAAGCTTAAAAGCAAAAACCAAAAGTCAAACAAAAATCAACATAAAAACGACCTATTTCAAGTGACTGACTTATGAAGTGAACAGAAAAGAAAACTCTTACATAAAATTCTATGTCAATTTTAAAACCCTTTAACAGTCTTTAACTTTGAACATCAAATAATCTTGATGACTGCAGGGAGCAAAAATCTGAAGTGAACGCAAATAAAATATCATCTCATGTCATCCCCCTGCTTTTTTGTTCGTCTCTTATTATGGCTGACACAAACAGTTCAGGCGGTCAAAACAAGCACGATCATTTTCGGTTCTTTTCGTCTGTGTTTATTTGAGCTGGAGATTTTCTTACCTTGAGCGACCGACTGATCGTGAGTCTACGAAAAGAAATACACACTGAGTAGAGAACAGCGGAAAAGAAAAGAAAATGTTATGTTCAAGAGAGAAAAATACAAGAAGCCATTGACATTCATATACTGAGATAGCATTATAGTCAGAAAGACGGATAGGTAACTACTTAGAGATATACATACGAACATAATCACACACGCATATTACTCTATACCTTTCTTTCTCAAAACGCACACATATATATATATATATATATATATATATATATATATATATATATATATGTGAAAAGTGTATATAAATATGAATAAATATATATATATATGTATAATTATTTATA
>CAHIKZ030004782.1:257500-305000 GCA_903632075.3 Acanthosepion pharaonis
ATATATTCTTATTCTATATATATATATATATATATATATATATATATTCACTTATTCCTCTATATATCTCCTAATATATATATATATATATATATATAGTAATTGCTTCAAATTCACAATGGACTAAATACACTTTAGGCCCTTCCAACATCCTCAAATGACATACTGAAATCAGTGTGTCAAAATAGATCAACACTCTCTGCCTTTTCCTCCACTCTCTAAAGAAGATAGTAATATCTCTTGTTTTTAACTCGGAATATTTTTTCCATTTCAGTTGTGATTTGTTTGGAGGTGTTGATGATTGAGAGCTGCTGTTTTTTAGATCTCTCATGAAATAAAAATTATTACCTATGAGATCTTTAATGTTTGATATTCTTTAATTAATAATATTTTGCACTGTCTTTTGACATAGAGTTCTCCCTGGATCTATATCCTCCTGGAAATTCTATAGCGATTACCATATTGTATCATTACTATATATATATATATATATATATATATATATATATATATATATTATTCTAGCATCATTTTTACAATTTATTCAAGATGATCTTCGCCCTCTCTAACCTTCTAAACTTCTGTCCTGGAGTAACATGGTCCCTCACAGGTTTCAAGTACGATTTCATTTTCAAGTCTTTTTTCATTGCTCTTTGGACTGTCATAAGTGAAATTCCTCTCGCACGTGTCAAATGTCTTATGGATTGAGTTGGATCTTTTCTGATTGATCACTTTAGCTCCTGTTTGGACCTCCTGATCTAGTTTTCCTCTCTACTGTTCCTTCTTTTTAAAACTTAATGGTTCTTGAATGAACTTTGAAGATGGCGACCAGAGCATGAAACAAAACGGTTTTAACTTGTTCTCTTTCTAGGGGAATAACTCAAAAGATTTTTCAGTGATTCGTACGACAAATGGTGTCAAAATGGCTAAACGTCTTATCTGAAAGAAACTCACTTAGATATTAAACATTTTGTGGAAGAGACAATTATAATGTTACTTTTGCTGTTATATCCGTTATGCCAATCATCATCTTTCTGAGATGAACTTGTTAGTTTTCTTTTATCACTTTGACTATGGTCAACCAAACTATCGGATGCCAATTTGGCTCCACCAGTTGCAGCATTTTGTTCTTTTAGCCAGAATGTCGCCACACAACTAGCAGAGCAAGTACGCTCATGCATTTTTGCAGATTTGAATTCAAAAAGCCCCTTTTATTCACCAAGGCTAGAAGACCTGTTTGCCTTGCTGTTTTTGCTGCTACACTCGGTATATAGCGTAATTCGTCTTGGGTATGATGATAAACTACATCCGCGTCCTGGGTAAGACGATAAACTACATCCGCGTCCTGGGTAAGACGATAAACTACATCCGCGTCCTGGGTAAGACGATAAACTACATCCGCGTCCTGGGTAAGACGATAAGCTACATCCGCGTCCTGGGTAAGACGATAAACTACATCCGCGTCCTGGATAAGACGATAAACTACTTCCAACAACAAGACCTCTGATCAGGAGGTTTTGAGGAGCGTTGAACCACTTCTTATTTGCTGTTGTTCCCAGGTCCACCTTGACCCGGGGTGGTAGCACCTGCTAGGGTCTCAGCTATGGTCAAATAGTTAGCACCCAAACTTGTGTAAAAATAGGTTTTAATACTAGAAGTACTTTGTAATAAAAAAATATTAGCAGCAATAATTTTTGAAGGAAAAATTATTATCAGCAATACTTTAAAAAAAAAGTACCAGCAATACAAACAGCTATAAATTACCAGCTATAGATTTCTTCACGCAAAAATATTCCCAGAAATAGATTTTTGAAGAAAAACATATTACCAGCAATAAAAATTTTGTCGGCATTACATAACCCATTGGGATTGATATGCCGTAAACCAAATCAAACCATATAGCATAGTGTTAGATTGACAGCAAGTTCTCACCATTTACCTGCTGAAATTATTGGAGGTAACAGTAAGTTCTGTTCTAAATGTTTTTTCCTTTCAGACTTCTATTCTGTGGAACCCTTCCGACATTTTTTCTTTCTTGTCAACTGCGATCCCCAAAATGTAAATGCTACATCAGACGTCATCTTCTGTCTTTTTTGAATCCTTTTCTTTTTAACATCTGTCTTTATTTCTGAGATGTGGTATTGTAACTATTTACATTGTCCTCATGTTTATTGCCATTTTCACGACGTTTCGGCCGTTGTACACGCCGGCCTTCTTCAGGATCTGTCTATATTTCTGAGACGAGGTATTGTAACTATTTACACTATTGACATTGTTCGGGCTGTTGTCCTCATCTTTATTTCCATATTCATGACGTTTCGGCCGTTGTACGCTCCGGCCTTCTTCAGGATCTGTCTATATTTCTGAGATGAGGTATTGTAACTATTTACATTGTTCGGACTGTTGTCCTCATCTTTATCGCCATATTCATGACGTTTCGACAGTTGTACGCTCCGGGCTTCTTCAGGTGATATACTTTGGAATTTCGGACCGAACACTTTTTTTCGTCCATCGGTGGAGATTGTTCTAGTTCCACATGCCGTACCTTTTCTGAAAATCTCAGTTTCAGTTATTTTCCCTTTAGTAACTCAACTCTCCAAGTTTTGTTCACCTCTGCTGTGGCCAGGTATTGAACTCTCAACTCTTTGGGTCAAGTCATTGGATTACTTCAACCAATACTTTTGTCCAGTAGGTGTAAATACCTTTTCTTTTCCTCAAAATCTTTTACTTAGCTTCTTTTGCTACCATTAGCCCCTTGCGTCTTAGTCTTAATGACAGACCGTTCCAAAAATGATTACGTAATCACCGAAAATGCTACGTCATCAATTTGGTAGTGTCTACTCGATATACACACTTTTGTGGTCGGAATTCAAACATTTTGACACTCACCTGCTCAGGGATTATGAAACCAAAGTATATACAGGATATCGATCGTGTCGCGTCTAGATTAGCCAAAATTAACCCATGAACGTTATCAAAACACTCAGGGGTCGACACAGTTGAAGGCCCCTGGACTGTAATTTAGAAGTTGGCACTCTAGTTCTTCATAGTTGAATATGACGGGCATTTCCCTTCCACTGTTTCCATTACACACTCACGGATTTTCTTTGGGGATTTCGTTTTACAGGAACAAGCAGGTGTTCAACGCTTGTAGATTCCAAACTTTCCACTCACATAGTCCAGTCAGTTGTCTGAAAGGTATTAACAAATTAAACAGAAGGATCCTTCAAACTAGTTCTTGACAAACTAAAACACATTTTCTACAGCTGCAGTCAGAAAATAACGTTCAGATTGAGAAATGGTGTTCGTCGATAACTTTTCAGTACCACTCTCTCTCTCTCTCTCACTCACACACACACACACACACACATACACATATATATATATATATATATGTGTGGTGAACTGCCCCGTCGTATTCGACGTATGAGGTTCATGCAGCTCAGTAACCGACAGCCAGATACCAGTACATATGATTTGATTATAGAAGTGAAGACTTTGTACAGAACAAACCACACTTTTTGAAGGGCCGAAAACAGAGACCTGGTGCATTACGTACCACAAGGTCAACAAACGACTTCCTGCAGGTTTTAAATTCAGAGTTGGCCTTCTCCTAGACTAGTTGGCATCAAGGCTATAGAACCCAGTCTGTCCTGCTATTTACCCATAGCTGGAGAGAGAAGAACAGAATTAATACCTTTCCTAAGGGTATATACTACGTATATATATATATATATATATATATATATATATATATATATATATATATATGTGTGTGTGTGTGTGTGTGTGTGTGTGTTTGTGTGTGCGTGTATATATGATTAAAATGAAAGATGGTCCATGTGCTTTTTTATAATATGTAGATTTAATAGGCCGGTTAATTTGAGGAGGAATAAAAAGCCAAGAGAAAATGATAACAATATTGGCAATAAGATTGATGATATTTATTCTGCAGGATGGTCCGAAAGTTATGTCACCCCATACCATAAAATAATAGAACAAGTAATACAGTAATACAAAGCACATATACTGGATTCAGTTTATTCACTTTCATTAACGCTGTCACAAATCGATCAAGTCTGTAGGAACTCGTATCAGTCATCTGAAATGAAAAATTATATAACATAGGGGTGACAAGACTTTCGGGTCACAGTGTATATCAGCCTTTTGACTAAATTGAAGCGCAAAGAGATGGATTTTAAAGACGGAATTTTCGGACACGCAGATCGGAGTGAAAATATATTTTCAAAAAAAAAAAAAATTCCCACAGTGAGCCATTAAACAGGGATTTGGGTTTACCCAGAGAGTATAATTTCCACAAGGAGCCCTGTAACCAACAACAAGATTCATCGGGATAATAAATCCCACTTCTTTGTTTATTCCTCGTATCATTCCCCCCCCTTTTTAATAATAAATTGTATTTTAATTGTAGTTCATCTCATCTCCTTCCAGTATATCTATTATCCTGCAATTCTAGTTACATTATACTATTCGCCAATAATTTTTCTGTTGAGGTGTTGGCCGATATATGTTTACCTTTTTAAGGGAAAAATATGCGATTTGTCTATTTGAAAGTTCTGTGGTATCAGACATTTATTTAAATATTTCCGCGGACTATACCACAGTAAAATTATTAACGAATGCAATCGCATTACTCGCTTTGGTATAAGTTGTTCGATTAAAACCAAAAAGCTTTTTTCTACAATCCTGTCTGTCATACAATGCTGCTCCGCCTTTAAATAAGCGTAGATTGCTTAAAATTAAGATAAGTTCCTGCTTGTCTATCGGGCAGGCTTTTATTAAGCTTGAACTTGATAAACTTCCCAGTTATTATGACTCTTGTTTATTTATCGTCTCTCGCTGGTTAAAATTTACTTATCATTTTTATTCCTTTCCGTTTTCACGCTAACTTTCTACGATTCGTTTGCGTTTTGTGGATCGTGTCAATCTTAAGAATAAAAAAAAATATGTTAATAATCTGATCTTTAAACGATTTGATGTAGTAAAAGGGAACATATATAAGTATTTGTTCAATTTCTCGAATGTCACACTTCCCGAGATGGAACGTTCTGTTTTTTCCAGATGGTTGGAGTTCTGTATTCCCCCGACCAAAGTTATTAAAGAATGGTTGTTTACTGAATTTGAGATGTTATGCTCCCAGTTGAATTTACATATTTCAACCGCCTCTGTAAAGCTCTCTTTGTGTAAGATTAGATTGGCAGATTTGTCTTGTGAATATTCCTCCCTTCCTGTTGATCACTGTTTTCTTGCTTGGCGAGCAACGGGTCCACTTTCAGACGATTAAGTCTTTAAATGTCAGAAATGAATCGGGGTTGTTATGTTAGGGAGGCAGGACTATATTAATAAAATGAAGATCATGTTGAATGATCTGTCAAAATATCTTAAAATTGGTCCAGCCAATTTGTGTGACAATACTACTAAAATTGAGATTAAAGTGAAAAACATCCTGCTTTCTGTATATAAACGTGGACTTCTCACCAAAATGGTGTACAATTGTATTAGACCCACTGGATCTGAGCAAAGGGAAAGTCCATAAGGAAGGCAGTCCTCTGAGATTAATCCACTCAATAGTGTGTTCTATTCAAGATGAAATGGCGGTTTTATTAAAACCTATTTCAGATCGGTATTATTCTAAGTGTGTTTCAGATTCGTTCCTGTTCCCTGATTTAATTCGAGAAGCTGAACTATGTTCCACTAACAAAGTTATGATATCCTTTGTCATAGTTTGTTTACAAACGTACGGCTTCAGGCTACCGTATACATATGTACGGAGGCTACCTTATAGATATGTACGGAGGCTACCTTACAGATATGTACGGAGGCTACCTTACAGATATGTACGGAGACAACCTTATAGATATGTACGGAGGCTACCTTACATATATGTACGGAGACAACCTTATAGATATGTACGTAGGCTACCTTATAGATATGTATGGAGGCTGCCTTATAGATATGTACGGAGGCTGCCTTATAGATATGTACGGGTTTACCTTACAGATATGTACGTAGGCTGCCTTATAGATATGTGGAGGCTACCTTACAGATATGTACGGAGGCTACCTTATAGATATGTACGGAGGCTGCCTTATAGATATGTACGGAGAGTACCTTATAGAGATATGTACGGAGGCTACCTTACAGATATGTGGAGGCTACCTTATAGATATGTACGGAGGCTACCTTACAGATATGTACGGAGGCTACCTTACAGATATGTACGGAGACTACCTTGCAGATATGTACGGAGACTACCTTATAGATATGTGGAGGCTGCCTTACAGATATGTACGGAGGCTGCCTTATAGATATGTGTACGGAGAGTACCTTATAGATATGTACGGAGGCTACCTTATAGATATGTATGGAGGCTACCTTATAGATATGTACGGAGGCTGCCTTATAGATATGTACGGAGAGTACCTTATAGATATGTGGAGGCTACCTTATAGATATGTACGGAGGCTACCTTATAGATATGTACGGAGGCTACCTTACAGATATGTACGGAGAGTACCTTATAGATATGTGCGGAGACTACCTTACAGATATGTACGGAGGCTGCCTTACAGATATGTACGGAGGCTACCTTACAGATATGTATGGATTCTCCCAGTATTCCTGAGTGTTTATTTTTGGAATTCATTTATCTAGCTATTAAGGCGGTGGAATTCAGTTTTAATGTCATTATGTATGTACAGATTTACGGGGTTTTGATGGGCAGTCCCTTGCGCCCCGTTTTAGCTAATATGTTTGTTGGTTTTTATGAAAACCTTCTCTTTGAAAAATGCCACAAGCCCTACGCTTATTATCGCTATGTTGAGAATACTTTTCTGTTTTCGATTACAATGAAAGGATAAGGCTTTTCATCTTCAACTTAATTCCCTCCATACTTCGGTTTACTATGGAAGATTAATATGATTCATCTTTGCCCTTCTTGGATGTGCTTGATGAGCAAAAGGATAGTTCTTACATCACTAGTACACTTACATTTACTGGACTATAATCAAATTAGAATTCTTTTGTTCCCAAATCCGAGAAATTAAATTTAATTCCTACTTTGGTTCATCGTGCGTTGATATGTTCTCCTTGTAAGCTTGTTTATGAAATGGAAAACATACATAGTATTTTCCGGGACAATGGCTACCCTGAAAATATTATTAAACGTACAATTGAAGAGAGTTTTAAGTCCCAACCTATGTTCAGTCCCTGTTTGTGTCCAGTGTATCTGAAACTGCCAGGGACAGCCAGATTCTGGTTAACAGAATGCCGACCTGTGTTTTTCTGCCGTCAGGACAAATCATTTTTGGTACTGTCCATGTGTTTTATATATATATATATATATATATATATATATATATATATATATATATATATATATATATATATATACATATATATATATATATATATATATATATATATATATATATATATATATATATATATATATGTATATATATGAGTGTATATATGTGTGTGCGTGTGTGTGTGATATGGTGTATTTAAGTTTTGGTAATATTAACGGTTTTAACCGTCTGCTGGATACGGCGTTACTATATTTAAAAAGATCGCTGTGGTATATGTTTAAATCGGAGACAAATTTAAGTATTTACATTGGCCACACATACACCACACTATCTCGTAGGTTAACTTTTAAATTATTGAATTTTAGTGCAATATTCTCAGATATCGGTTATCACAGCACAAACCATCAAAATACAAGCATTACCATAAAACAAATTACTAGTAGATAATAACAGTAAACAAAGTACTTAATGCAAAGAATTTACCCAGAATACTCGAAACCATAATTATACTAAACAAACAATACTAATAAATATCTTTCAGGACTAGAGAAGGCCTGTTTAATATGCCAATAAAACAACAACAATGATAATAATAATATTTGAGTGGACATGATCTCGATCGTGAGCGAAATCTACTTTTGATACTCAGTAATAGAAAAAGATAATATCAATAATTATAATGATAGAAACAACAACAATAATAATAATAACTAAGCAGACTTGATCTCAGTCACTAGCGAGAGCTACTTTCAAAATTCAGCAATAGAAAACAACAACAACAATAATAATAATAATAATAAAGCCTCCTTATTGATATGGCAGTCCCTGCAGACTGCAATGTATCTTTGAAGATATTCAAAAAGCTGTCAAAATACAAGGACCTTGAAATAGAAATCTCAAAAATGTGGCACATGGGAACACCAACAATCCCTGTTGTAGCTGGAGCCCTAGGATTGGTTGGAAAAGATTGCAGTAGACTAATTGAAGGGATTCCTGGAAGTCCATGACTCAAGGAGATACAAAAAATTGTTCTGACAAGTACAGCCCACACTTTACGAAGGCTTTATCTATGTATTTTTTTTTGCAATGGAAAGTGTCATGATACCATTTGTAACCTTAGGTCCCTGGGCGGGACCCGGAAAGAAATGTGTAAACGGCAGAAATCAAAGGAAATAAAAATTTAAAAAAAAAAAAATAATAATAATAACGAGTAGAAATTATTTTATACATTCTTTTTTTTCTGCATTTAAACACTAAGAAACTCTTTAATACATGACGTCAATTTTACGATACGTGTATATTTGAATTACATTTGAATTGCAGCGTTCCAAAAAGAAACGTCCGGATGTAGCCAACAAAATCTTGCCACAAACCGCCGCTCTGTAGAACGGATAACTATAATCTTAACTTGTTCAACTCTAAAATTAACCGTTATCTTCTCCAAATATCCGCACAAACTCTGTAACCCTCTAACTCGCAGGCCTCTCATCGGGAGATTGGAGGTTTTGAGGAGCGTGCGACCACATCTTAATTGCTGTTGTTCCCGGCTCTATCCTGACCCGGGCTGGTAGCACTTGTTAGGGTTTAGCTATAGGCCAATAGTGATCCTCAAAACAAAAACAAAACACCATGAAAGTACAAAAATACATTTTTATATTAAAAATCCCAGTAATACATTTATATATATAAAAATTACCAACAATACATATTTATAGTATATATTTAATTAAAGCCATAAAACTGTTCAAAATATTGAGATTTTGGCATTAAATGATCCATAGAGGTGTTGATATCCCGCGAAACGAAATTAACCAAACCTCTACCTCGAGTGGCTTACAGGCTTTGTAGGAGTGTGAACATCACTATAAAAAAAGCAAACAGAACAGAACGACACACACACACACGTGTGTGTGTGTGTATGTGTGTGTGCCTACGTATGTACGTTGATGAGCGAAGAATAACACGTGCGTGCTTCACGCCTTTTTACAAATCTGCAAGCCGTGGAATCATCTACATCCTCAATTGCATTTTGATTACAGGGTTATTCAAGTATAAATCCATCATGTGTTACCTTTGGGTGGTGAGACCTGCGAATGTACCCTTGACGAGTTGGAGCCAGCGGTGGCTAAAGGAGGAACGACTTCGTTCTCGGAGAAGAGAGTGCGTTTCTCGATCTATGTTTCGGCTTTTGTCTAAAGGCGAAAACGTGCATCCATGAACGGGTCGGGTCGGTGGAAGGAAGTACTTGGTGCGATCTGTGGTGACGTCATAATATCGTTGGGCTGTGAAGATTCTTTACCCCAAAGAGTATGTCTTGTGTGTTCCCTGGGATGCTTCGCTGATAATACGCCAAATCATTTAGCCCCGACCATGAATATATTAATGCGTTCTCATTCGCTATATACAGGGTGTCCAGAAAGTCTCTTTACAATTTTAAAAAGAAATTATTACAATAGCAAATAAACAGACAAATATGTTGAAATTTTTAAAAATGAGGAGTAAATGAAGTGTTTTTAACTAATTTAATACACCTCTATGTAGGCACCATTAATTGCACGAAGCACATCAAGAGGGTACTCGATTTCTTATCATGTCGGCCGTAGCATAGACTCATCAATGGTGGCAATGGCGTCAGTGGTCTTTTGCTTTAGATTAATGTCCCGTATCTTTGTTCGATACACGATATCTTTAACATAACCCCATAGAAATAAGTCCAGAGGAGTGATATCTGGTGAAGGAAGTGGCCAGGGGCCATCCTGTCCAGTCTACCGCCTGGATATGTTTGATTTAGGAACCGACGAAAATGCAGTCCTCACTGCGGTGGTGCTTCATCTTGCTGGAAAATGATGGTTGCATTAAGGTCATCTAGTTGTGGTACCACATCAATTGCCTTTGTAATATATATATTTTTAAATTATAAATATGCTTTATGGACACCCTTTATTATTATATACTATTATTATACCCTAGATAATGTGTTATTAAATGTAAATCTTATTATATGAATTATATAATTTTATTATGTTATAGTTTTACTACGTTATTTGATTGCTGAAATAACTTAAAATCATAGAATTAATATGTATGTCTTTTCATATATACATCTACAATCATAAATCACTAGCTATATACCGTATATACTCGCGTATCATGTGCTCTTTGAAGACCTAATTTTGAAGCTAATTTGATTCGAGTAAACGGATGTATATATATATATATATATATATATATATATATATATATATATATTCTACAATTGGAATTAAGATATATTATTTAATGACCATTTTCAACTACGAATTTTAAATCTTAAATTCGCAGGATTTTTCAAACTGTTTATGGCGTCAGTTTGTAGAATCAACTTGGATTATACCAACGGATTACTATATATATATATATATATATATATATATATATATATATATATATAGCTGGATGATTATTTCGGTTTATTTAAATTCCTGATATACTTTTGTCCTTGAAAACTTTTGATGAGATGCCTCAGCTACTGGACGGAGACCTAATTATCTACTGACTTGAAAACGCAGTTGAATTGAAAAGTAGGCACAGTCATGTAGTCAATGGGAAACGTGAACAGAAATTAACCATGAAAACACATTGATGAAAGAAAGGAAGAACATCACATATATATATATATATATATATATATATATATATATATATATATATATATATATATATATGTATTTGTGTGTGTGTGCGTATGTGTGTACGATTATAAATAGTATCAAAACGTAAAATGTAAAATACCATAGCTACTCGTGTATATATATATATATATATATATATGATTTTATAATATATATGTATATATATATATATATATATATATATATATATGTATACAAATAAACGTAAAATGTAAAATACCTTAGCTACTCGTGTGTATATATATACATGATGATTTTATATATATATATATATATATAATTATATATATCATATCATTGCCCCTATATATATATATATATATATATATATATATATATATATATATATATATATATATATATATATATATATATATATATATATATATATATATATATGTATTATATGTATATATACGTATATGGAATATTTTATATATGATACAATTATGTATATATTACTATTAAGTTGATTGTCCTTCCCTTAGCCTGACCATTACACCCTGCCAATACCTCATAAGCAATGGATTATTCAGTTTTGATCGTATGGAAACTTAGAAAAGACGTATTATAAACTCTAATTGGTTTCAGTGAGAAAGCGAATGAAAGAAATTAAAAAGTTGTCAATTTTAAGTTTTTAATTTGTACTCCCTTGCTTCTATAAGAACGACCAGCAATCTTATATCTGATACAATTATATATATGTTGTTAAACTTGTTGAGTTCAAATATTTAACGATGCGAGAGGGCAATTTAGTCTACTGACATTTTATTGTCGCAGAACTAACCATGAGCTTATTCAATCATAAACTAAAGAATTAAGAATTAAGATACATCAGAAAATGAAAATTGGAAAAAACGTGAAATTTTCACATGAATTTCTAGTATATATATATATATATATATATATATATATATATATATATATATATATATATATATAAAAAAAGAACAGATTTAAAATATAAAATCCGGTGTTCTTATAGATATTTTTATTTTATAAAATATATGCTCAATGTAAATTTACAGAGCATTAATATTATAAATTAATATGATTTAAAAATATTTTTTTTATTTACATTTTCGATCAATTTCGATGACAACAAATGTTTCAAAAAGGTTGGGAAGAAAATCGATAAAACTGAAGGTCGCTAAAAAAAAATTTAGTTTTTTTGCAACATTGGCTTCACACAAAAAATTGCAAAAAATCGTGTTTTTCGTACTTTTGCAAAATTAAATAACTCTTCATTTTTGTCCGATTTTCTTCAAACATGTCGCAAAAGAGTTGCCATTTTAAGATAGTATTGTTTTTAATTTAACGAAAACCAGGAAAAACTATTCAAAAAGTCCGTTCTTCAGCCATAATTCCTTGGTTTGTCATTCGATGCTTTCCAAATTTACCATGTATATTGCATATTACAGACAAATTATCTTTCGTGAATGTTTGATTTAGATTATTGCAGTTATATGGACGAAATGCGACAAATATATATATATGATTGGACCCTAAATTGGTAGTCGAACAACCAGGTGGGTGTTCATGCGTTTTATATATATCATATTATATAAAGCGCCAGAAAGTCATGACGGTAGAAAATTTACTGAATATCTATTTATGCGAGAAACGACCACAAGAAGTTTTTCGATGGATCAATTACGAAGGACATACCGTAAAAGATGACTTAGTATGATTGACATTTCTAGACAGGGGTATGCGGTTATACCGGGAAGGGGGGTTACAAATTTACACACAGGTAACTTTTTGGGTAGCACAACTGGTATATATATATATATGAACCGTAACTCTCTATTTTACGTATGAGTGGACAGCCGGACATTATGACTTTTTCTTTTGGGTTGATTAAAGGAGTAAATTTACTATACCAAACCAAAATTTGAAAGTCAAGTCTTCTGTTGAAAAATTTTTCAATCCCCAGACCCATCGACTGCCGAGGTTGGGCAGAAAGATCGATAAAACTGAAGGTCGCCCTAAACGAGTGTTTTGCAAAAACCAAGGGCAGAAAAAGTGAATTTTCAAAAAACTCAACATTGGCTTCACACAAAATTGACTCAACAAAAATCGTGTTTTCGTACTTATTTTTAACATAAAACTTACACACAAGCAGGAGAAATAATGCGATCACATTCTTCACATCTGTCCACCTTTTTGTCCGATTTTCTTCAAACATGTCAAAGATGAAGCAAAAGATTTGCCATTAAACAAGAAGAAGAAATAAGATAGTGATGCGATTTTATTTAATCCTGTATTTAAAATGTAACGAAAACCAGGACTTTCCAAACTATTCAAAAGTCCGTTCTTCGGCCATAATTCCTTGGTTTGTCATTCGATGCTTTCCAAATTTACCATGTATATTGCATATTACAGACAAATTATCTTTCGTGATTGTTTGATTTAGTTTACTGCAGTTAAGTGGACGAAATCTGCGACAAACTAGGCCCAAAATCGGCTTTTGCCATTTAGCCAATAGTTTTTTCATATGATTGGACCCTAAATTGGTATTCGAACAACCTTTGATGCGAACAAGGAGGTGGGTGTTCATGCGTTTTCATTTGCCGTTGAATTAAGCTTCATCCCTGTTTTTGTTTGATTATTACATTTGTGAACAGCGCCATACTATTTAAAAGTCATTACGGCCATAGAAAATTTACTGAATATCTAAAAAATTTGAGGTTACTTTGACTTTGAAGAGGAAACCATGCAGTATGTTGTTTAGAATCGAAATAAATACACCATTTACTTTTCAGACCCCTACATCTAATTCAAAAACGAAAAATACAATAAAAAAACAAAAAAAAACAAACGGACAGCCATTGTCAATTTTGAAACTTGTCGATGGAATCCTTTTATTAACACACAATCAACCACACATATATATATATATATATATATATATACGAATGACAGTACCGTAAAAAGATGTGTGGTGTGTGTGTGTGTGTGAACGGCCGGAATTTTTCGAGGCTTAGTATGATGCGTGCAAGGCCAAGGGACTTGCATTTCCCAATTCCTGCCGATAGTGAAAATAATCGATTTTTTTTCATGCTTCTAGGCAGACATTTCTAGACAGGGGTGAATGCGAATGTTTATACCTGGAAGGGGAAAAATTTAAATCTGATGGCATTTTATCAAAAATTGCTTGCTTAAACTCAACGTTGATTCTGATTGCAGAACTGGGTTGGGTGTGAAAGGTATTTGTTGTAACATTCTTTTTCATTCGGTTTTTCCAGTTACGAGTCCTTTTTAAACTGGTTTATTTTGTTTATATATATATATGAACCGTTTAACTCTCTATTTTACGATTTAATGTTTAGTATGGACAGTGTGAGCCGGACATTATGACTTTTTCTTTTGGGTTGATTAAGTCGTAAATTTACTATACCAAACCAAAATTTGAAAGAAATTGAAGGGCGAATACAAGAAGTTATGTCTTCCTGTTGAAATCAATTGACACGATTCCTGAGTAATTGAACATTATGGACTGGCGCTACAGAATCACAAACAAAGAACTGTACTAAATAACACATGCTACATCAATTGATGACTACCAGTAGCAGCAACAACTAAAATGGATAGCATATTAACTCGAATAGAAAATAAAGGCATAATCAAGATCTTGACAATCCACACTACTTCAAATAAATATTTAGGAAGGAAATCCCAATCAATACTTGAAAGAGCGATAACAGTTACAGGATTTGAGAAACCTATTTTCCTGAAAAAAACTGTTTTAAAAGAAAGATTTTATAAATTTCAACCGAAAACAGTCCACGTTGCTTTGTCAATGAATGCCAAATATTTCCTTGAAGGGAAATATTACCATTACCATGTGTGCATGCTACAGGCGTGGACAAACTTGATTAATGTACGATCTACAATGTAAAGTTCAGATGTTTGAGAGCCGCAAGACATGAACAAAATTTACTCATACGTTTTTGTTACATACGCATTGACATAAAACTTATGTTTTAATCCAATAGAGGTTTGGTATTCATACACAGTAAATAATTATAAACCGTGAAAACTTTTCTTATTTAAGTTTTCTATTAACTGTGATGAAAAAAGAAACACAGCCAACATATTTCCACGAGCCGCGTATTAAATGTCAAAGAGCTGCATGTGACTCGCCTTCCGTGGTTTGGCCACCCCTGGTCTGTATTATATACCTGTCAGTCTTTGGCTACCCCTAAGGTATAGGAATAAATTAAATAGAAGATGAAGGGAAAATACTAAGATCAATCTCACCAATACCAAGCCTGCCAAAAAAGAAAGAAAAACGAAATGAAAGAACGTAAAAGAAACTTACCTAAACAAAGATCCACAATTTCAGAATGTCTACAGAATCAAGAAACCGGAAATGAGAAGCGAAACGAAAATAGATACATGATGATAACATCAACCATGAATGCATTCGAGGACACTAACCTAAAACTGTAATTCTGAATTTCCCGCTACTCACTATGTACAGATGATTAGAATCTTAATCACCTGAAGATCACCCTTGGGCTGAAACTCGAAGTTACGGTTTTAAATTGGTGTCACTCGACAAATTACTTGTTGTTACATGGCAGAATATTATATATAAAGTTTTATATGTTAGAACAATGGTAGGCAAATTGATGACTAAAATTCCTCTTCCACTTCCTACATATATAAAATTCCATCAATAACAATATTACTTGAGTTTGATGAAGTCCTACAGGACGAAGCGCGTCACAAAAAAGTTTCCTACATGTCATTAATTTGCCTAACATTATATATATATATATATATATATATATATATATATATATATGGTCCTGAAAAATTTATTTCGGTTGAGGAAGTATGGTTTTGTAAACAGTGACTATTACAATTACTATTATAATGCAAGACTCTTCGGTAAATCGAATCGAGTTCTCTCAGTCACGGATTGTTTATCTAAAAATAAATATGCTTAAATTCACCTTCACCTCTGCAGCGCGCCAATGGCTTAGTAGTAGAATTCCTCACTGAAGCCAATTCCGTTGGGTTTCGATCCTAGAGGCAACCGGATGTCTAGTCACACTGATGAACTGTGATACAGCGAAACAGTCTGTCTGTGGATGACTATATATATATATGGTTTTGAATAATAAAAAATATTAAAAAATTAAAATCTTCAGACACACTGGATTGTCTATTAATACTCTTTCGTTTTTATTATTATTTCAGTTAGATTCCTCGACTAGTTTCATTTTGGTCATCATCAGGAGAAGAAATATTTCTGCTTGCTGGTAGCAGTGAACTACAGAAATGAATGTCTTGATGGAGAAAATGAACTTTTGTCTGTAGTTTTCATTTGTTTTTTAGTTTTTTAACGCGAATATTTATATATATATATATATATATATATATATATATATATATATATATATATATATATATATATATATATATATATATATAAAAGGTGTATTTCGGTAGCAAGAATTCCCTAAAATGTTTTTTAAATAATATGGATAAGTTCTGTCTATCAAGTTTTTTTTTTTTTATTATTATCTTTCATTTTTTTTTCTCTTGCCACGAGAGTCGCAGGTTCAAATCCTGGCCGGAGAGTGCATATTTTTATTTAATAAAATTTCCTGAATATTCAGGACAATAGATTGTGTGGATTTTCGTAAATATAAATTCATTTTATTTTGGAGTGAATTAACAGAAAAGATCCTGCGTTCGTTGAAAATGTATCGAAAAGTCGCCTGATAAGTAGCAATCCCATAAGTCATTTCAAATAATGGTGTCTCTATAACTGCATAGAATGTAATTATACTTTTTATTGAGAGAAAGAGAACTGAAAGAATGACAAATCAAAAAATAACGAAAAGAAAAAATTCGAGGTCGACTATGATGGGGCGTTGTTTAATATGCTCATCTGTCAGGCCGATTCCCTAGGTTCGTGAGTTCAATTCACACGGGCGTCTACCATTGTGACTTTGTCCAAGACTAAACTACGCTTATTAAATGACTATAAATCGTTTAAAAAACGAGTAGAGTTAATTAGTCAGCAGAAAATAGGAAGAAAAGACAAAACGAGAGAGAGAGGGAGAGAGGGAGAGAGGGAGAGGAGAGAGAGAGAAAGAAAGAAAGAAAGAAAGAAAGAAAGAATAAAGTCGTTCAGTTATCTTGTTTGTGTTTTATGTAAGGTCATCGTGCCTAACATGTGACGATGAGTAATGCGATTCGGGTTTACAGGCTTGTTTATCACCTGAGAAAAAATGTCGAAAATGTAATTGTGTTTTATAAAGATTTAATAATATGCGAGACAAAAAATTATTTTAAGTTATTTTAAGAAAAGGTGAAACTGAACAGAAGAGATAAATTCAATTTAGAGCTTTCAAAAATATAACCTTATATATATATCTATTATGTTTGATCACGAGCTATTCTAAACCTTATATACTTGCTTTAATTTCGGGAGAAAATAAATATATATACAATCTCCTGTAAAAATTATAGAATTAGCACACTTAGGTTGGTTAAAATTATCTCGGATTTATTAGTTTGTGTCATAGGTAATTTCTGTTTTGGAGAACCATTTTTCTACCAATCATACTATCTAATAATCATACATAGCAGTGAAGAATAAATTTAAATTTCACCAATATAACTTAGTTTTTTTCCCGGCAGTTGATTAAAAAAACATGGTGTCCCTCTCCATGACAACTCAAGTCCCTATAAAGCAAGAATAACAGAAAAATATTGTTTTTTTAAACTCGGTGGTCTACCCCACCCACCATAATCACTTGACCTTTGCACCAACCGATCATTACCTTTTCCGTTTGGTCCAAAACGCTTTGATGTAGAAAACTTTCTCTAATGAGAGCTAGATTCAAGATTTCGTCGAAAGCTTTTTCACAGCAAAACCTGTGGAATTTTACACCAAACAGTATCAAAGAACTGGCTGATAAGTGGCAACAAGTCATTGCAAATAATGGTAAATATGTAATTGAATAAAATGTAATTGCACTTTATTCTGACAGAATAAAGTTGGTAACCAAAACGGAAAAATTTTATGACTGAACCTAATATAGGCCACGTTAAGATATCTGGAAGTTTAATATTAATCTAGGCTCTTTAAATTAACAATGTTTACACCTAGCTTAACACTGTAATACTATCATATTAAATATAAATGAAGAGAATGACATTCTTATATGGGATCAAATGCACAAACCAGAGTCTCACTAGTGAAAATCTACCTCAGTGGAGAAAAATCTGCTCTCTTTTTTCCTTTTTCGAGAGAGCGTTTCGCCAAAACAGCACCCTCTCAACTCTTTAGTCGAATGCACTGCATTAGCACCCAAAATGGGACAAACAGTCTTGCTACAGTTCACAAATATCGAACCTTAAGACGGACGAAGACTTTCAGAATTTCTGATCCGCGTATTATTTCCAAAGGCAAGCCATTCTAAAAACAGTTTCCTTTTCATTGAATTTCGATATGGAATTTTCGCGTTATTTTATACACGAATGCGTTCGGCCATTATCGAAGCCCGGGTTTGCGGCCGTCCAAACAGATCAACACTTTTTCGCTTGATCATTCAGTTCGAACAGGGTTTCATGTTCTGTCTTTTCCTTCCAGCGGGCGCATTATTCTTGCTGATTGTGCATGTCGAAATCTCTTCAAACATGCACTTCAACTTCGAGTGCACCAAGCAGATTCTCTCCTCGAATAAAGAACAGCTGTCCTCTCTTATTCAATCATTCAGTAAGGGTTCAAGTCGAGCCAAATGTACAGTAAATCTTTTATCCTCGGTGGAATTTTAATGGATGTTTGAAAACATGTATAGCACCGAACTCTATATATTATTTGAATAAATTATGATATAAACTATGTGACGGATAGAAGATTGGACAATCTTGGGCGTCTGTGGCCGCAAAAGATTATTAAATAATGTTTTTTGTTGTTATTAATTCTAAGGAAACAAAAAAAAAAGTATAAATTCCCTTTCATATGTTTAGGTTTTATTAAAATGCTAATCATAGCTATTTAAAACAATAAAAATTGCCGAGGGAGTGAAGGTAGTTAAAATAATAGCGGTTTCAAAGTAAAACCCGTCCTCTTGACATTGTATTTTTGCGGATACGAAGGTTCAACATTGTCGAAGATTCGTTCTTACCAGAAATCTTAATACCGTAATCCCCCATGTATAATGCGCTTTCTTCCATAATACGCACACCTAAAACTGTGCTGAAAGTGTGGGAAAATGTTTCTACTCACGCATAATATGCACCTCTTGTTTGGTAATCAAACCCTATAAATTGTACCTCTCTAATTTCATTACGGACAGCGTTTCCTACTCTTATTTTAAAAAAATGGTTTTAAACATAGAATAATATTATTCTAATTTCGTTTTATAATAATTCGTATTTTATTTTACGGCAATTTTAAGAAGATTTTTTCTAGTTGTGCATAATACACACCCCTGATTTTGCTTATTATTTTTTTAGAAAAAATGCGTATTATACATGGGGAATTACGCTAGGCCAAGTAAGAGATTAACTGCAATAAATAAGAAAATAGAACAATTATAAAAATATACCTAAGCAGAAAGAGTTTATTATGATGCATTTCATTTATTTTATAATCAGATAACAAAAGCTAATAAAGCTGTATGAGACTAAGTTTAATATTTACATCAGACGTCAAAATTTAATTTAAGATGTTGATTATTTCTGTATCCTGAATATGTTGGTGTAAACTCTCGTTGGCTTTTATTAAAAAAAACACACTCTCTTTTAATATCAATGTGCCAAGCGTGATACACGCTTAGGCGATCATGTATCGAAAGATACATGACATGACTGAAAAAATTTTTTTGCTTTCAGAAAATATTGTCCATATTCATAAAAACAAATTAAAACAAATAAAAGCATTTGAAACTAAATAATATATTTGTTTTATTGAGTTTTGTATGTTACAATTCACAGCTGATTTTCAGGTACGTTGCCAAAAAAAAAAAAAAAAAAAAAAAACATGATTTGCATTCTTCAAAGCCTTGTGCTTTTTAACTATTGTAATCACTAAAACCGATGGTCTCGAATTTCTAGAGTTTTTCATAAAATTAGTTATGGGGTGTTAATAAATATAAAAAAATATTTCTGCCATGACTTTAATAATAAAAAAAAAAAAATATTTATAATAATTTCGATCATCTGTGAATAGTTTCTGAAAGTTTCATTAACATCTGACAATTATTTTATTTTTGCAAGATTTTCCAAATTAATGTGTGTAAATACAAAAAAAATGCGCTAAAAATTATCTATATTATTTACTACCCCTTGTTGCGACAAAGAGAAACAAGGTTTTTAAATCAAAATTTAGAATATTCTAAAAAGATGGAAAATTTTTTTAAAAATAATTAAAAAAAAATTTAGTCTATCCTCTTCATAAAAAAAATAAGCATTTTGACGATAAAATTTTGTTTTTGCGTCTTTTTCATCAGACTATGTTTTGGCGTCTTTTTCATCAGACTATTGCTTTGGCGTCTTTTTCATCAGACTATGCTCTATGTTTTAGCGATTCCGTGGAGTGACTTAGGTTAAAAACCCAGGTTGTGTGTGTGTGTGTGTGTGTGTTCCTTTATATATGGGATCGGATTTCTTACATTTTTCAGCCGATAAAACAAACATCCACTTTTTTTTTCGGCAGGTAGTATTTCTTATTGTCTTGCACACTTTTTTCTTTATTTACATTCAGAATGCTTTAAAGATTGCATTTACAAGACAATTGTTTATAATAAAATTCTATTCATCAATCGATAGACTCATAACGATTGTAAACAATGTTTTTGTTTGAATTTGGGTTTGACCAATTGGTAAAAAAAACAAAAAAACAAAAAAAAATAATTAAGACATGCGTGTCCGTCAACCTTAAACAATAATCTTTGTCAATTTTATTTTTCAGTCTTTATGATGGTCGATACTTGATCTATCTCTTACTGTTACATCCCCGGGCAACGCCGGGCTCTACTGCTAGTACCTTATAAAGTAAAGCGTTCAGAAAACAGTGGAAGATCTATGTTCATTTGTCTCCCAGGAAACCAGAAAAATGGTCCGAGCCGAAGAAAATAAATGTCAAGTGGAAAATTGTATTCAAAATTAACTTCTTCCCACAAATAATAGGTTTATTGATGAAATGAATCCTTTATATTAAAAGGCAGGAGGCACAGTGGAGTAATGGATAGTAGCTCGCCGAGTTAGAATTCCAGTCGAATCCATTATATTCACTTACGTGCTAATACCCTTGGGTAAGGTATGGATCCTCTTCTTCTCCCTCCGACTATGGGTAAATAGCAGGACAGACCGTAATCTATTCTATAGCCTTGGATGGTAACTGGTCTCCCACAGAAAGAAATGGCAACCTACTACGAGAAAAAATCTGCCTCGTCAGTCATGTATCGAAAGATATATGATCGCCTAAGCGTGTATCACGCATGGCACATTAATTGTGCATATTGTGCGATGGAAGAAAAATGTAGTTGCTGATCTATTTCATTCAGGGTAGGTACTGCCTACCTTGCCCACCTAGACGGCACGACCCTTGTTTATGGGATTGGGTCAACATTGTTTTGGTCTTTCAGTGTCACGTCTTCATACATCGGAAAGTGTCATGTTTTCTTCTTGTTGTTGTTGTTGTTGTTGTTGTTGTTCTTCTTCTTCTTCTTCTTCTTCTTCTTCTTCTTCTTCTTCTTCTTCTTCTTCTATTATTATTATTATTATTATTATTATTATTATGATAATGGCACAACTTTATCCGTACACAAAACATTTTTTATAATGAACCGAAAGCAAAGTATAGCATAATTTGTTTAATCATGCAGAATAAGTACATTTTTTCTATTTTAAGGTAAAATCTTTCTTCTTTAGATATCAGTTGATTACATTTTAAATGAACCAATTTAACTGAAATGACATTTCTATGTTGATTATTAAGGTTACGACCAGTGGGGTAATGGATAGCGACCCGGATTGAGTTCGAATTCTACTCAAATCCATTACATTCACTTACGTGCTAATACTCTTGGGAAAGGTATGAATCCTCTTCTTCTCCCCCCAGCTATGGATAAATAGCAGGGCAGACCGAGTTCTATAGTCTTGGATGGCAACTGGTCTACCGCAGAAAGAAATGGCAACCTACTGCGGGGAAAAATCTACCTCGTCAGTCATGTATCGAAAGATACATGATCACCTAAGCGTGTATCAGGCATAGCACATAACTAACTGATGTTGATTATGTTATTTTTGGAAGATTTTAACAATCAGAGATTCGTTTTTGTTCAATGGCGATCGACCTTAGTGAGCCGAATCATTTTCTTTTTATATAAAAAAATGAAAAACAACAAAGAAACTTTCTTTAGTCAATCGAAATCAGCTAGAAATTATCTATTATCCGCATAGGAGTTTGATAGGACACAACCGAATCCTGGGTATGACGATAAACTACATCCGGCAGCAAGGCATCTGATCAGGATATTGGAAGTTTTTACTTAATTGCTGTTGTTCCAAAGTCCACCCCGATTCGTTGTGGTGACACCTGTTAGGGTCCCAGCTATGGTCAAATAGTTATCCTCAAAGCAAAAACTAAACACTATGAAATAATTTTGTTATATTAAAATACCAGCAATACATTTTAAGGTAAAAAATAATTAGCAAAAAAAAAAAAAAATATTAAAATTATCTACAATATATTCTATCTGTAGTTGAAGTCATACAATTGTGTTCAAAATATATTTAGTTGAAGCCATAAAATTGTTCAAATTATTTACATTTTGGCGTTAAATAACCCATAGATGTGTTGATATAACGCTAGACAAAATCAGCCAACGATATAACCAAAGGAACAGTTTCTGGAAAGCAAAATAAATAAATAAAAATAAAATAAAATAAAATAAAAAATGAATAAATAAAAACAAAAGTAAATAAATGTTCAAAACCAAATTTAATTATGAATCTATTCGTTGCATGCTTTTCTAATTCTTCATGTCATTTTCAAACATTTTTAATTCTTTTAAAGTTTCAGCAAATTTAATAAAAATGAATTATTTCACCTTTTAAGTTTCATATTTTTAAGACGTCAAAGTATATAAATTTCAAGAGAGTATTAATGAAGTTTATAAATTTTAAATATGTTATTTTAAATTTCAATTTAAATTAATGAATTAATTTTAAGAATAATTTGAAAGATAATGCCCATTAGGGGTTGAACTAAAAAAAGAAATTAAATTTACGAAATATTTATCGAGCTCATATTGAACAACTGGAATAATATCTGTATAGCAAAAATAAAATTGTTTTGTTTTTTTTTATAATTATTCTGCTAGAGTCCAGTTGGTTTTTGTTCTATCAAACTCCAAGTTGGATACTAGATAATTTTTAGTCGATTTGGATTGATTGAAGAATGTATTGTTTTTGTTATTTGTTTTTCAAAGTTTTATATATAAAAAAAAGAACAGCCAAAAGAAAAAGGGTTTCTTTACTCCCGAACTAGTCCCGACCGCTATTAAAGATACAGAAATAAAACTTGAGTGTGAATGCCCTCTGTTCCTCCTGAAATGCTTACTGATCACTTTATACATGCATTCGATTGTCAAAGCCACATCAACATGACGTGTACTTAATTGTTTCCGGGATTAAGGTCACGTTTCCACATAAGAAGGACGTGTTAAAACAATCGTATACTGCTGACTCTGCTATTGCTATACATATGCAATGATGTCACAGTGCTACGTCTGATGGGATTATCTTTCTTGGCTACAAAAATACTCAAAGAAATAGGGAAAATAATCGGGGATTTGAAATAAAGTGAACTATAAACAGGGGAAAGAGTGTTTTTTTCTTATTTCTTGGGTAGTATATGGCGGCCGGAAATGACTCAGCATTTTGTATAATCCCATATACAATAGACTTTGCAACGAACACTTCATGCAAAAACGTTCTTTCAGTTTTAGGATTGTAATTTTTTAAAAAAATCCGCTTTTATATTGTGGATTCATTTTGGCTAGTTTGCCTGTACAAAATATATACAAAAGATCGATAATGGGTAATATATATATATATATATATATATATATATATATATATATATATATATATATATATGAAAAAATAAAGCACTTCTTAGAAATACTTATTAATATTCTATACAAGTGGTGAAGGCATTCGCTTTCTTTACTCGAAAAAAAAATTATCTCGCTTCAAAGGGAAAACAAACAAACAAACAAAACGAACAAACGAAATTCTAGTCCATAAGGAGCGTCCTTCCGTCTGAATGGGGAACACATACAGAAGCACATACAGACTAAAATTCATGCGCTCACAGACGGGCGTGTCATACTGTCACACATAGACTCAATATATACACGCACACACCCGCAAGCCTCGACAGATGACACACATATCTTGACAGAAAAAGGACACATGCACTGGGGTACGTATATTGGCCGACTGGGACGCACGTATACACAGACACAAAGACAGGTACATTCTCAGAAATCGATAGTGACACACAGGCAGACGCGCGTACGCACACACTGACAAAGACATACGCACACACTCACACGCATTTACACACACATATGCCCGGATATTTAGAATTATTATACGCGGTTTGATTTACTCGTATCTTATGATAAAGACTTGTATCTTCATTTTGGTTGTTGTTACGTTTTGTCTATTGTATCCCTATAGGCTATTTTAAGTGTCTATTTTTAGTTACACACACACACACACACACACACACACACACACACACACACACATATATATATATATATATATATATATATATATATATATATTATAAAATGGACTACGTCCGAAAATTAGTAATTGGTAAATGTTGTTAATACTGTTTATTATAAACAGAGAATTTACTTAAATATTTGTATCTATAAAAATAACGTATAAATAATAAATATATTAAAATAATTGTCGGAATTAATCCATTTCATAATATATGACATCGTTTGTTTACGTTAAGATACGCTTCGAGCAGATATGAGCGCTCGAAAGAAATCATGAGAAATTCGTAGTCTAAAAGCAGAAATTCGTCCTTGTTAATCTCTGTAACTAAATGGCATAGGACATCAGGCTTAGATGACGTTTCTATGTAGGATACTTGTTCGATTCTTGTCTGAGGACAAATATTTTCTATGAAATTTCTCGGACATTCAGGCCGGCAAATGTTGTTAATACTGTTTATTATAAACAGAAGATTTACTTAAATATTTGTATTTATAAAAGTAACGTATAAACAGAATATGTATATACACCACACGTATACATACATGTGTCATATCCGAAACTGCCCACATATGTTTATATATGTATGAGTCCCGACGGACGACCAAGTATGTATATGTGTCTGCATACATCGATGTTTGCGTTAGTACGATGAATGACAAAACGACGAAGTTTCCCCCACCACTTCCACAATAACACCAATACACGCAATCTACATAAACCCAAATTTTTTAAAGCATTAATCAGTTTGTCTGACGTTCGCTAAAGCGTGAAACCCAGGGTCACAAACTCACATCTATCCAACCAAATATGTTAGCTCTATCTCTGATATTGAGCGCTTTCTAATAAGTACCGCGCATATAATATATAAATAATTATACATACTTATATTTATTTATATTTATATACACTTTTCACACACACACACACACACACACACACACACACACATATATATATATATATATATATATATATATATATATATATATATATATATATATATATCCGATGCAATGAGGACGAAAGTAGTATATAAATTCTACTTGGTTCTCACGAGTCGAGGTGCAATTGAAATGCACCGAAACGAAGTTGCATCTTTGTAGTGAGTAAACTGTTTTTGTCTATATAATAAAATTATAATATATATATATATATATATATATATATATATATATATATATATATATGTGTGTGTGTGTGTGTGTGTGTGCGTAAATTCAGATGTAATTAGGGATATATGTGCAAAAGGGCAATATGATTGGAGATAGGAAGAAGGCTTATCGTGGCCGATGCGTTTTGTCGTCTAATAAACTATTTCACCTCAAATTTGAGGATTTTGTTTTGCGATAGGTGTTGTTTTTTTTCCTGAAATTTAAAATTTAAGAACGCTCATAGATATACATCAAACTAACTGAAAATCAAGGCAAATTATGGAGGATGCTATTGTCTAACATAAGAAAGTGAGTAAATACTGATTTTTCCCTCACGTTCTCTAACAATCAGTAAACCATTACGTTTTAGTGGCTTTATTGCCTTGCTTGGAGTGAAATGATGAAATATATATATATATATATATATATATATATATATATATAGACATGATTTCAGAATATTATATGCAGACACACACACACACACGTGGCTATAGACGCTTACACATATACACATATAAACGCCCTGATTGACGTACATTCGAGACAGGCAGACACACAGACACATGCGAATAGATGAAAGAAACAAGGTATAGGAATAATCCACTTTAACAATTATAAATAGAAAAAAAAACCATTGTGGTGATAATATATTCAAAGATGATCTGGTGTTGTTTCTGAATTCATTAAAGGCTTAGTTACTGATTATATTAAACCGTCAGCAGAAAGCGAAAGAAAAAGGATAGAATGAGTTCTTATAGCTTCTACCCCTTTCACTTGCCATAAAAATAAGAAGACTTTTATTCATCTGCTACGGCAAATATGAATGTAGGGTGCCACATCTTTGAATAAACGGAACGGTAAAAGTTGCCAGTTTCCTAAGCACTTTTGTCACAAAAGGCGTCATTGAAAATGGCGTCAATTTACATTTAGTGCAATGCGGAAGTATTAACACAATTGGGATCTTCAAAGATCGGACCGTTAGGAGAAGAGAAAGAAAGAAGTAAAAGCATGAAGAATTAACAATAAAAATAGAAAAAGAAAAAAAATGAAGGTAGAAGAGAGAATAAAAAAGTTCGACCACCAAAACCTTTCCATAAATTAAATAAATAAATAAAATTGAAAGGAATTAAAATCCGAGGAAATAGCGAAATTGAAAGCAATACATACAAGAGCACTCAACTTCAGTCACTTTCTCACCGACGTAACGTGGCTTTCCTCTGTCTTTTCTATAAATATTTTTCATAACATCTGCTTTGACGAGTTACTTTCACTGGTGCCCCAACTGCATGAATTTAAGCGTGCTACTAGATTGGTATTTTTACTGTCGAATCAGTTAAATGCAACCGCCTCTTCTACTCCAACAGCTTCTTCTCTCGCACTTCCCGCCTGATGAACTCCCTTCCTCTTACTTGTTTCCCCGATAAGTATAATCTTCAAAAATTTAAATGTAATGTCAATCTACATCTTCTGATGCCTTTATCCCCGTTCTTCTATTTATCCTTTCCTCAATCCCGGCTATATGTAGTCGGTTCCCTTACTTTTACTCTCTGTACTAATAACACTCCTGCCTTTTGCTCGGGGTGAAATGGTCATAAAAAAGGGAAACAAAAGAATTTACGGGAAAACAGATAAAGATTAGTACAACTTGATATAGAACCCGCCATGCCAGAAGGTCGACTCATCTTTAACATTTAGTTTGTAGAACTCTTTTCCAGCTTCTTGCTTTCCAGTCACGTTTGATTTTCAAAAATTCATTGCCTTATCGCCTTGCTTGAGGAGGAAGGACTCTATCTATCTATCTATCTATCTATCTATCTATCTATCTACTAGGTGTATATATATATATATATATATATATATATATATATATATATATAAAGAGAGAGAGATGTGTCTGTTCGTATATATGTATATATAGTCAGATAGATATATAAATCGCAAATATACATAGTCTATGTATGCATACATACAGAGAGAGAGAGAGAGAGAGAGAGAGAGAGAGAGAGAGAGAGAGAGACCGAGAGAGACAGAGAAATAATGAAGGAGAGACTTGTGAATATATATATATATATATATAAATATAAATCTCAAATTTATTTAAAGTAACTTGATACAAACAGTGTACATTATATATATATATATATATATATATATATATATATATATATATATATGTAATGTTCTAAACAAAGACATATGCATCCGCCCTTCCGAAAAATAAAGCGAGTAATTTGTACAATTAATCTTTTGTTCTGTTAAATAAAGGCAAAATATGAAAATAATATAAAAATGTGCTAATTTTATAAGTTTGTTTGGAGATTATTAAAAAATAAGGCAAGTTCATTAACATCATTTAACTGTTCTTCCTCAGTCATTTGTAACTATTTTAATGTTCTTTTTTTGAAATCCTACCCTCCTCCACTGAAAAGTCCGCATGTGTGCATGCGTGTAATTTCAGAGAAACTTAAAATCTATTAAGAAATAAATAAAACGTAGTTTCATTTGTATGCGTTTTGCCTAAATCCTGATTTGGTTGCAAACTATTAGCAACTTATCATCTCTGTATCTTGTAACACTGTGAAACTGTCATTTTTCTTCCTAAAATATCTTCGAATAAGCTTAATTTTCAGCTGTTTATATCGAAAGCCTCATTGCTGACCTTTGTTAATGTTTTATCCCGATATTCAGAAACTTTGAAAGTTTGAAGATATCTAGATGCCATTGTGAACAATTCAGAGAATTGGCCACCTATTTTAAGGGACCGATTTTGTGGCACGAAAAGATTATAGAAGACCTAAAGTGATAAGAAGCTGAGATGACAGAATGTATTAAATGAATGTTCTGAAAAGTCGTAAAAACATTAGCAAAATTGTCAGAAGTTTTCAGAAATTTAAAAAAAAATCAAGAAGATTGAATGAAGCTACACCCTTGTGCAAATTGAAACAAAATGAATAATTTCGTTATTATTTACCTTTTTTTTTTGTATTTTTCCAGTGAAACATCTTAGTACTTTGTATGTCCATTCCACGAAGTCGTTCCTTGCAGATTGAACACAAATTCCTGATTGGATTTAAATCTGGAGAGTTTCCGTGCCAGTCTAGTACTTCGATTTGCTCACTGGTAATGCTTGCCAGTGTATTCATGCAATTTTCCTATGTTTCCTTAGAGTAAAGTCCATCGCTGACAATGGCCGTAGACAACTAATCGACAGTTGAAACAGTAGTGTCTGGGCGTGATAAAAATCTGATGCAATCACAGATGGCGCAATATTTTTCAAGGCCAAACAATATTACTGCACACCACTGCAAATGACCTAATCTGAGCAACAACAAAAAAAAAGAAAAAAAAAAAGAAAAAAGAAATCGATTACATTCTGTCACTCCAATGGATCTAAAACTGAACGTATGGTGAAAGAAAGGAAATTAAAGCGGTTGTTTCGACTAATTTGCAAAACGATGTATTCTTTAAATCAAAGGATGGACAAAGAAACCATTACTATCCAGAAAGAACGGAACAGTAAATCCCTATATTGTTACCATGATATTTAATAGTTTGAGTTATTGCAGAACGCACATAAGGTGAAAGATTGGAACCAGAATATCTGTCTGTCAAAGCATGGTGCATGTAGGATTCTTGTATGAGAGTATTTTCTGCATCAATAGTTGGCGAACTGTTACTTGTTAACTGTAACGTATCCAAGACGAAAGTGCTCTCTATTAATCATCATGATGATAGCCTCCAGGACAATGACTCGTTGCGCTTTTACAGGTTTACGTTTTCCGCTGTCATGAAGCGGAAAGATTATATTGAATCAGTTGCTAGTAATGCAGCGAGAAATGTTGGTTCTCTCTGCCTACATATCTATCTATATTTATAAATCTGCTATTCATCTCATCATCTTTGAATACTGTTGCCGTATATGGTCTGGTGCTCTTGCTATAGATTTAGAGATTCCTGATAAAATCCAAAGAAGAATCTGAAATGTTACTGATCCCGACCGGGTATCTTGATTTCATTCACTTTCCAACCCCCGAAAAATAGCTTCCCTGTGTCTTTTTCTATAAATATTATCATGGTAATTCTTCTGATGAGTTTTCCTCTAAGGTACTTAAACTTTATGAATTATGAATAGCATTACTAGATTGGCATCTCAGTGTCATCCTTTTACAGTTGGAATGGTTAGATGCAACCATAAGTTCTCTGCTAACAGTTTCTTTTCTCGCACTTTTCACTTGTGGAACTCACTTCTGATTTCTTGTTTTCCAGATAAGTTGGATTTTCAAAAATTTAAATTCAATGTTAATCGTTATCTCCCGTCTTCAGAGTTCCCGTTACTTAATAAAGTTTTTCTTTTTCTTATAGTTTTTCACGCTCAGTAACCCCCTTGTGTCGTAGTGGCTTCATTGCCTTGCCTAAGGCGAAATGGTAAAAAAAAAAGAAAGAAAAAAGTCCATCAATGCGAAATAATACGAAAATATACAAATGATTACTTCCAACCCTAGAAGAACTGTCCCGTGGAAATATAAAACCATTTCCAAAGAGATAACGTTCTAGCTCTTGTGGCAGAAGCAAAAATATCATAGCTTGAGCGGCAGTCTTCTTTTCGTGAGATTTTGGTCTGGTCGGTTGCTAGAGAAACCCCATAAAGAACATTTGAGCACATAATTAAGCCAAATATGTAGGGAGAAGATTTGGGCATATTGACCAGTTATGGTGATTTTCTATGCGTCGTTTAGATGTAGCACAAATTTGAAAGTACGGGGCACCAAGTGAGGATCGAACCCACTACTCGTAATTGTTCTAGCGAGACAAGCTTGCTCACCATTGCTCGAAGTACCCACATTGACCAGTTATGGAAAATATCCAGAGATTGAAGTAACAGGATTTACGTCGCAGATTGTAAACAATTATCAGCCAGTTTTGTCCACTCAGCTCAGTTTTCAGAACTCAAATAAAAAAAACGCTATTCCATACTAAAACACGAAGAGATATGAACATATTGAGATAGCTAGATATATATGAACCATCAATCTATATTATAAAAGAAAGACTGATTCTCTGGACGTCACGCACTGCCTCTGTGTGGCTTCACATGCACGTATTTAAAATATATGCGCCTACCTGTGTTGTGCGTGAGCGACGTACGTGTGCTTGTGTGATTTAATGTATACACATGTAAATTTACAGAATATATAAACAAAATCCATTAAGTCTTTAGAAATTGCTTTGTTTACTTTTCGTATGTGAAACAGAGCATGGTGCCTTTCGAGTGCTCTTTAAAGACAAACAGAATCATGCATGACTGTGAAGCTCTTCGTAGCTGAGCGGTTAATGCACACCGGATCAGATAGTGGTTTCTCCTGCCGGTGGTCACATTTTCTTTAATGAATTTTCTCGAGTATGCAGGTCAGCTGGCGAGTGAAAGATTAATTTAATTTGTAAATGCAGAATACTTTAAGAATAGATTTGTGGGCTTTGCACAACAGTTAATCTACTGATTATTACAATAAGTAAAAGTATTATCAAATTCAAAGTTTAAACATATTGTAAGGTAAAAGGCAGGCTATGCCTACAATTTACAATCAATTCACTTCTTTTGTTGTGAACCTTATATGGCTTACTATTCTATTTGTATGATTCATTTTGATTTAATATCGCTTTGTATTGATGCTTGGTTAGTTTTATTAACATCTTATATGGATGTACAGGTGTTTGGTTGGTATTATTAACATCTAACATTGGTAATATATTATATGGATGCTCTTTATTTAACAGTTGCATATTAGTTTGTCAAAATAGTTCTGTATTTTTATCTGTTTTTTGAACGGTTAAGTTGTTTGCCAGTTTCTTAAAGGGGTCTTTTATTTATCAACTAGAAAAATGTAAGAAACTGAACGAGCATATAACTTGTTAGCATTGTGTTAAAGTACCTTTCACTGTTCCATCTTGGGAAGAACAGTAAGATATATAATCCGGTGTTCTTATTGATATTTTTTATTTTTATAAAACAGTGCTCAATGTAAATTTACAGAGCATAAATATTATAAATTAACTGGTTTAAAAATATGGTCACTTCGCTACACAGGAATTACCATGTTTCAAAAACCGAAGCTAAAAACTTCAAATTTAATTATATAATTAAATTAAAAGCATTAGTTCTGTTTCATCTTCAAGCGAATTTTGGAATAACTTATTTTTAAATTTTTATATATATATATATATATATATATATATATATATATATGAGTAATTTTAAAAATGTTGTTATCTGAAAGAGACGTAATAAAATTGCAGCAAACCCAACGTACACGATTTTTTGCGTTTTATCTCACTACCAAATACAGACAATCTACAAAAAGTGTTCATGCGATCGGAATCGAAACCGGTCCGACGGTTTTTATGTATATTCACCTCCCAAGTACGAGAGACGTCTCTCCGCTATACAGATGTTAATTTTTCATCAAGTTACTACAAAGATTGCAAAAGCTTCCACGTGGAACCTCAGGTGATAATACTAATAATTCGTTTGGCCACACTTCAAGACTTGCTAAGTAAAGCTAAATCGGGATTCGGAAGACGGGGACTTGGAAGAAGACTGATTCGAGTCAGTATGGATATAAGTATAAAAAGAAATGAGTAACTAAGAATTAGAAGAATATATAGTGATTTTAGATGCAGCACAAGACTGAAAGTATGGGACACCCAGTGAAAGAACTGGGAAATATATATGCCACATTGAGAATTAAATAAGACATTTGAAGGTCTTCTTGGTGAACCAAGAAATTTCTAGCTCATATTGTTCATACATATTTATGAAAAGACTAAGGTAGAAAGACATAAAAGGACTGTGAGAGACAAACAAGATAGCTAAATAGATAGATAAATAGATAGATGTGAACAAACTTGGAGAGGTAGAGAATTAGATCGATAGATAGATATGAATAAACTGAGATAGATAGATCGATCGATAGATAGATAGATATGTCCAGACTGAGATAGATATAAGGAAAGTGAGAGGGATAGATGTGAACAAACTTGGAGAGGTGTACAGATCGATAGATAGATATGAATAAACTGAGATAGATCGATAGATAGATAGATAGATATAAGCAGACTGAGATAGATATAAAGAAAGTGAGATAGATAGATGTTAACAAACTTTGAGAGGTAGATAGATTGATAGATATAAATAAACTGAGATAGATCGATAGACAGATATGAGCAGACTGAGATAGATATAAAGAAAGTGAGATAGATAGATAGATAGATGTAAACAAACTTTGAAAGGTAGATAGATTGATAGATACGAATAAAGTGAGATCGATTGATAGATAGATAAATAGGCAGATTTGACCAGACTGAGATAGATATAAGGAAAGTGATAGATAGATAGATCGATAAATATGTGAACAAACTTGGAGAGGTAGATAGATTGATAGATAGACATGAATAAACTGAGATAGATCGATAGATAGACACGAGCAGATCTGTATATATATATATATATATATATATATATATGTATATATATATATATATATATATATATATATATATATATGTATATATATATATATATATATATATATATATATATGAAGAAAGTGAGATAGATCGATATGAAAAAACTAAGATAGATAGATAGAGATTATATATATATATATATAATAAAAGGCTTAAACACTAATATTCCATGGTCATAATTTATTCCATTGGAATCGTAAATACGATCCAATTCATCAGACCTACAAAATGGGTATTTATATATTTTGCATATGTATGTATATTTTCCACTAATATTATCTATCTATCTATCTATCTATCTATCTATATATATATATATATATATATATATATATATGTGTTATCTCTATCGACGTTGGATATTATGTATATTCACTAATATATATATATATATATATATATATATATATATATATATATATATATATATATATATATATAAACAGACATAGATAGATAGATAGATAGATAGATAGATAGATAGATAGATAGGCATGCTGGTTAACTGAATGACAAAATATAAAAAAAGATTATATGTAACTCCACATTTCGTCCTTCAACTAAAATAATATTCTTATTGATAGAATCCAACAAAAACGATCCAATTGATTTTTATTAGCACCGCAATCAAAGAATAAAATCAGGATTTGTCTCCCTAAGAGTCCTTAGGATATATACACCAGAATACCACATCATCTCATCCTCAACGCTAGAGAACAAGCTTACAAAATCCATAAAAACAAAAACTAGACACCAATAATAGCACTTCTAACAAAAACAGCACAAAATTCATAATCCTGCCTCTAACAATCTTTCTCCTAAATTTGAAAATAAAATAGTTATTCCTAATACTAGGATCTTGACCACCACGTCCAAGACAATCGAGGATATAATTCGGAAGAAAATTAAATCCAACACTAATTCAAATGCCAGTATTTATCAAATAAATTGTTTACAATGTGAAAATGTGTGTGTAGGGGAGACATTACGAGATCTAAATCACCGTATCTACGAGCACAGAAGATATTTACTTTCAGACTACCATTCAAACTCTCTTGTAAAACAAAACTGGCCATAACATTGTCTTTACTAATCCCGCCCTAATTCAAAAGAGAACATAATTCTTTAAGGAGAAAATTCTTTGAGATCATAATAATAATATTACTAACTATAAACAAACGTCAAAAACATTATTTTACATCGCCAACCTTCATTGAATCCTTTCTTAAAGAAACTAACGTATGTTTATAAAAACAAACGGTTTGTACGTAAAGACATTCACAAATCAACATATGAATAACCAGCAAGTATCTATTACGCACTCTCTCTCTCTCTCTCGCTCTCTCTCTCACACACACACACACACACACGATTACGAATACATATCTGATGCCAACATAGAAAAACTAGAATTGTTATATCCTTACATAGACATAGCAATATTTACGGTTTTTCCGGGTAGACTTTGAGTACGTTACTTGAATATTCGGATGGACCCGTCATCTCCGATTGAATTTGGAACGCCGCAAATTATATTAACGTTGGTTTAAGAGAGTCGAATGCACGCGATACATGATCGACCAATGAAAATCAAACAACGCAAAAGTAAAAATACAAGAATTTCCTTCTTTTTCTCCATATCTCAGTCTCTGTCGAAGCTTCAATAAAAAGGAAACATCTGAGATTGATAAACGTTTCCTATTTGTTCTTTATTTGATCTATATTTGATCCTAACATATATATATATATATATATATATATATATATATATATATATATATATATATATATATATATACAGAGGGTGGCAATAAATCCACTATACAGTTATTTACAATAAAAAGCAAAGCATCGAAGCAAGTGATTTACAGTTCAAACAGTATCGGTATTTAATTTACTATTGTTTATTTTTATTTTTATTGTTATTAACCAAAACCACTTTAATAATAAATTTCTGGGCTTGAATGGATTGTATAGTGACTTTATTGCTACCCTATACACACACACACACACACACACACACACACACACACATACATACATATATATATATATATATATATATATATATATATAATTTCATTTAAATATTCATGTAGACCTACCGGACACTATTCGTAACATACTTGTTGACAACACTAATATAATAGCATCATCTACATGCAAAAAAGGCTAAAAATAATGGAAGCCTTATTAATAAAAAACAAACAAAAATATATATATATATATATATATATATATATATATATATATATATATATATATATATATATATATATATATATATATTCCATGGATAAATATGGACTTACAGGGAATAATAGTTTGTGACTACCGTTGAAATTTTACTTGTTCCACTATTTTCATTGCACAGGGTGTTCGGAAACCTACTGTGCATTTTTCTTATGATTTTTCACTGCAATATAGTTTTAACTACGTGTATATTTCTCGTTGGAAACGTATTTCGAGAAGGTGTTAATAATGACTCTTAATAAAAAATATAAGTGCATAGTATCTTTCGGAACACCCTGCACTTCACAGCACACCCCCACATAAACAACACTCATATACAGACATGTATACCGGTACAAATATATACACAAATGCTTGTATACGACCCCACATTTGTGGAAATACTTAGATGCGTTTAATACGGCATAGATGGATAAGAACACACACACACACACACACACACACACACACACACACACACACACACACACACACACACACACACACGAGTCAGCGCGGGGAATAGTGACATCTAGATTAGCGTAAGAGTTGTGGTGTCCTCTTTGACTGCATCTCCGCTTGTACTGATTTGGTCATTGGTCACGTGACTTTCCGCTAAGGATCGCGCCAAATCAAATGTCACGTGGTTAAGGCAAATACCAGAAACCAAAACGGGAAGCATTTTGAACTTTTGTTTTTGCCCAAGTTAGTTTCTTGTTGCCATTCACGCCCTTCTGGATACCCAAACCCACCTCCACCGCCACCCCACAGCCACACGCATAAAAGAGCGCACGCAAGCGCACACTAAGATATAACCTTAGCTATGATATATAGCTACATTCACATTACCTATATAAATATATATATATATATATATATATATATATATATATATAAGTATGTATATATATATATATAATTTTTATATATATATATATATATATATATATATATATATATATATATATATATACATTACATATATATATATATATATATATATATAACGGTGTATATTACGTGAAGACCCGTAATAGGGTAATGGAATCGGAATAGGGACTTGCAGAGCCATGTTCGAATTCCAGTCATTCGCATAGATACTAACAGGAATCCATCTCTTCTTCAATCTAGGGTAAATAGCAGGGCAGACTGTGCCCTACAGTCTTGGGCTGGGAACGGTCTAGGTGAGGGACAACTCTGAATTCAAAGCCTACGGAGGGTCATTTTGGTGCCATACTGTGCACCTATATAATCTGTATTCGGCTCTTCCAAAAAGTTCTTCACACGTCTTCATCACTATAATCAAATGAAATGTGCGTGTAGTTTGGATGTTGGTCCTGAACTAAACTGCTTGACCCTCATGCGTCGAAAACGACGGGAGAGTCCAGTATATTACGTGTATCGACTTGCGCAATTTGAGAAATCTTAATCAAGAAAATGTGCTTTCCGGCAGGGATCGAACTCACGTCCTTTTTAGTAGAAAAACCTACCTTATGATTGGGCGTGATTTATTACTCGGCGACAGAGGTGTCGTAGTTCAGCAAGGCCCTGTTTTCCCTTTTAAGAAAAGCACACTTCCTCATTCAGATATTTTATCCTTAACGATCCTATCTGTTCAGTTTCGTGTCCGAAACGTAAACAAAGCAATTTTTAAAGTATTAATGGATTTATTTCTAACACGATATTTTTATTACTTCAACAGATATACTCGTATTTGAAAAAAAAAAAGTGATATTTTTATTTTTACTTTTTTGAAAAAGTGTGTGCATTACGTCTATCGGCCTGCATATTCGAGAAATCATCAAAAAGAAAATATGGTTTCCGGCCGAGTGGTTAGAATCTTCGCTTTCTGACCATCAGACACGGGTTCGAATCTCACCATGGTCGATTTGTCAGGAAGGAGACTTCCTGATATTATCGGTCTGGAGGGTGGACGATCCTAGCGTGTGGCACCTTTGGAAAGTGCCTGAAAACCAGACCACGGGTTGACCCAAGCCTTGTGAGTAAAATTGGGTAGACGGAACACTTGGGGCCGTCGATAGTTGTGTTAGTACGAAGTCACAAGTCATCGTGACCGAAGGTTTGAGCGTACTGGTTTTGTTCAGATTGTTGATCAGGCTAGATAACACGCTCTCCCCCAGAAACTGTAATGTAGATAGGTTTAAAAAAACATGTATCAGTATGGTGATTTTCTTTCGTCTTTCAATGATAATGTTATTAAGCTTATCAGATGATATGAAAGGAATTTGTGTGAAATAAATAGACAAAACATGCCTATATTATTTAATGAAAAATGCATCAATGAAAAAATGCTGCCTAAATATACACAATATATATGTACGAATGTGTTCTTCGTGGTCAGGCGTACGAGCGGACCTCGGTCTTGTTAGATCATTGGTTTGTGGTGCCAATGATCCTGGCTTGAGCAACGTGACGTTAAACAGCGGCAAATGTTGGATAGCTAGGCTGCCTTCGGGCTGTAAACTCAATTTGATACAGCCGTGTAGCCTCGCGTCCATTGCCATTCGCACGGCGGTATGTAAATATCATATCTGCCTACTCACGATATGAATATCATGCCTTTGTTAAATGGAACACTTCTCAGTTAACTCACTACTACACACGTTAAACGTTGAAGAGAGAATAGCCACAAATGTACACGAATGGCAAATGTAACATAGTCTCCACAGAAACACAAAGCTATCTACTGTATATTTTTGATACACCCTATATATATATATATATATATATATATATATATATAACGTAATTTCATTGTTTTTTGTATCTAATTACGTCATTTATATATATATATATATATATATAATTATTTATTTATTTAAAAATTATAACATAAATATGCTATAAAATCACTCAACGTCATCACTTGATAAGACACCGGAGGTGTTGAAACAAAATGGTTATTTTTGTAGTGATATTTATGTTATAATTTTTAAATAAATAATTACATCTGTTCTACTATGCATTGAGCACTCTTTTAAGAATAGTATTTTTTGGTTATTGGAATTTATTCCGTATACAACAATCCTATACTTGGTATATATATATATATATATATATATATAATTATTATTTATAAAAAAAATGATAAGATAAGTATGTTATAAAATCACTACAAAAATAAAAATAAAACCTATAAGATTTTATTTTATCTTCAACATCATCACTTGATAAGATGTTGAGTGATGAAATAAAATGGCTATTTTTGTAGTGATTTTATAACATACTTATCTTATCATTTTTTTTTATAAATAATAATTATATCTGCTCTACTTTGTATTGAGCACTCTTTTAAGAATAGTAATTGTTGGTTATTGGAATTCATTCCGTATATACCAATTATATACTTATATATATATATATATATATATATATATATATATATATATATATATATCAGGAAGCTGAAAACCAAAGAGAAAACCTTGCTAGTAGAATTGTATACAGTAAAAAAGCGAATGGAGTTTTAATCTATGATGATTTTCTCAGCCTAAAAGTGACACGAGGCCGAAATAATGGGGCACCGTCAAAAGGATGGAATTCACTATCCAGTCGTTAATGCCCCAACAAGACAAGCTTGCTGACCATTACACCACGTCAATGTATCAAATATCTTGTCATCTTGTACATGGATGAGAAACTACAAAATATAGAATTTAAGAACAGCTCATCCGGGAAGCGACTGAGGGTATTCCAGTATATAAATATGGATTCACCTGTGTTACATATTTTAGTGAAAAGGAAATCGTCTCTGTGGCAAACATTGGCGGGAACTGGATTAATCGGTCTTTATCTGAAGTAACTATTTTTGCGAAATTTATTTTCACATGAAGAAGTTCGAAAAAAGATCGAATTTGGTAACGACCGAAATGACACGATAAAACGAGATCACTCGTCTGTATAACACTTCGAATAATAATAATTCCTTAAATTCAAAAATATATATATATATGTGCGCACACACACACACACACACACACACACACACACACACACACACACACACACACACATATATATATATATATATATATATATATATATATGCACGTTTCAACTATGAACATGGACAAAATATATATTTTCACCGTTTTTTGAAAATGAAAATATTATATAAACACATATATACAGCAATCTATTTCTTGTTAACAGTTAAGATATTTCAACCTTGAAAATGGCTAAATGTTTAGCCGAAAGTACTCGGAAAGAAAGAACAACTGGACCGTTTTTATATTATTTATCCTCAGAAAAAAAAAAAAAATAAGATCACATGAGAAATTGTATCAAAAACTGATTCAAAGCACCACACATACACACACATATATATATTTTGTCCATGTTCATAGTGTTGTTTTTTCTTTTTATTCGTAACATACTTATTGACAACACAAATATAATCGTATCATCTACATGCAAAGAAAGGCTAAAAATAATGGAAGCCTTATTAATAAAAACAAAAACAAAAAAATGATGGCTTCAGGTGGCCAAATGCTTCAGCTATATGTGTGGTTTCCTTGATTTTATATATATATATATATATAAATATAAAAGTGAACATAGAAGTCAACACTTAGAGGCGACAGTCTGTTTCATGTTATATGCAATCGTCAGGCCACGTGTGCTGTTATTTTTCTCGTCTATTTATATATGTACGGGTCAGTGGCCTGACGATTGCATCTAGCACGAAACAGACTGTCGCCTCTAAGTTTTGACTTCTATGTTCACTTTTATATTTACACACGCTCTATCTCTGATAATGAGCACTTTATCCCATAAATATAGCACATCTTAAGACTATTTTTTTCCATATGTATATATATATATATAGGATTTGTGTATTTCGGCAGCAAGCCTTCTTTCATACACATTTCATTGAATATGAAAGAAGTTTTACAATTTCTCATGTGATCTTATAATTTTTTTTCAGGTGATAAATAATATAAAAAACTGTCTAATTGTTCTTTCTTTTCAAGCGCTTTCGGCTATACATTTAGCCATTTTCAAGGTTGAGGTATATTAACTGTTAACAAGAAATAGATTGTTGTATGTATGTATATATAATGTTTTCATTTTCAAAACAATTTATCCCCTGAAAAGAAAAAAAATATAAGTTCACATGAGAAATTGTATAAAAAACTAAATCACCTAAATCACCTTGTCTGGTGCATTCAATGAAACGGAGATTTCCACATATTATTAAAAAAATTTAATAATATGTGGAAATCGCCACTTTTACCTGAAGACGGTCACGAGACCAGAAACACGTGATGTAAAATTATGGAAAATAAAGCATAATATTTTTTTCTAAAAAAAACACATTACAAACAAAAACGTTTGCGGCACCTCTCTTCTCTTCTTTTTAATATACATACTTTTCTCTCGTTGGAACCACTACAACCTCTTTTTTATATATATATATATATATATATATATATATGAGTCTCTGTTGAGTGATATGCATATAACCCCTACCACGGTTTCTGCTCTCATCTCTAACATTGATTCTCACAAAGCATGTGGAACCGATGGCATTCCTGTAATAGTCATTAAGAAGTGTTCTCCCGAACTAGCTCCTGTTCTCTCTAAACTCCATAATAAATACCTCGCTGCCTCCTGTTGTCCTGCCTGCTGGGATTCATCGTCTGTTGTTCCGGTTTCTAAGCACTCTGATGAACCGTCAGACACTTCCAAACATCGGCCGCTTTTTGGCAAACTCCTAGAGGCCCTAATCAATTCTGAATTTGTTCACCACAGAGCCTTTTCTTAGACAGGCTTTCGTTTCTCCAGGTTAATTGCTGATGTGCTAAGGATAATTGCGAGAACAGTCTATTATGCTCTAGATAAAAACAGTGAAGTCCTGGCTGTAGCATTGGACATCTGGAAAACCTTTAAAAGGGTCTAGCATTCAGGTCTTCTACACAAACTGAAAAGTTACGATATCTCCAGGCACACTTTTGAGATGATCCAGTCGTTCCTATTAAATCGTGAAATGAAAGTTCCCCTGGACGGACACTCATCTTCATCCTTTCGTACTAACGCGGGTGACCCCAGGGCTCCATCCTTGGTCCTACACTGTTTTTAATCTTCATTAACGACATTCCCGATAACACCAGCTCTCAACTTGGCATCTATGCTGACGACACTACCATTTACTCCTGCCGAGATAGTAAGGCTGATCAGTACGACAAAGTTAAAATGGCAGCCGATGTCCAAAACGACCCCAAGAACGTCTTTAACTTGAGCAAAAGATGGCTTGTCAATTTTAGTGTCTCCAAAAATAAACTTCTCTTCATTAATCATCTGGGAGACCCCTCCGCCTTTCATCAGCGTGGCTGATGCTATCCTCCAAGAACTTGACTCACTGCACCTTCTTGGGCTAACGTTCTCAGCTGACATGAAAGCCTATATTGAATCCATTGCTAGGTCAGCTGTTAAGAAAATCGGTTCACTGTGTTGGGCGAGACAGTTTTTCTCTCTGGAATCTATCTTGCATATCTATAAGTCTACCATTCGTCTATACTTAGGATATTGCTACGATATATGATCCAGTGCCACTGCTATTTACCTGGAGCACATTGATAAGATCCAAAGAAAAATCAGCAATATTACTGGTCCTGATCTGGCTTCAGTCACTTTCTCTTGCCTTTTTTTATAACTAATTTCATGGTAATTGTTCGGATGAGCTTTTCGCTATGGTAATTAGACTGTATGAATTTAAGCGCATATCAGACTGGCGGCGAGATCTCATCAGTTTATAGTTGAGCTAGCTAGATGTTGCAGTAACTTCTATGCTGACAGTTTCTTTTCTCGCACTTCTCGATTGTGGAACTACCTTCTGGCTCCATGCTTTCCAGCCAATTTTAATCTGCAAAAATTTAAATGCAGTATCAGTCACTATCTACTGTCCTCCTGATTGCTCTTTGCTCTTCCCCCTCTTTACTCATGCTTCTGTTCCTAATTCCTCTACACCCTGTGTCCCCTTGCATGCTATTTGCTACACTTCCTTGGTTGTGGCGATACAGATAATACACACACACACACACACATACGCACACACACACACACACACACACACACACACACATACATATTTAGTAATGGATGGCTAGCCGCTCGTAAACCGAGTATGCCTGTCTGCTAGCCAATTCCTATGCAGACATCTGTTCAGGCACATATGTGTTTGTTCAACACCCACAGAGCACATCTGTGGTTTATACTGTAAATATGCTGAGCGGACCTTAGTTAAAGTTTGTGTGAGAGAGAGCATTGTCTATCGTGATTAACAGTCAAAACAAGACCAGTACGCTCACGCGCTCGGTCACAATGACTAGTTCAACCCTTGACCGCTATCAAATAGTTCCGTATACCCAATTTAATGCACAAGGTTTGGGTCAACTCGCGGCAGGTTTTTCAGACACTTCCCAAAGGTGCTGCACGCTGAGATCACCTTTTGATGTCATCAAGAAGTCACCACCCTGACAAATCGATTATAGTGATATTCGAATTCGGGTCCCATAGTCAAACCTTTTACCCACGCGGCCGCATGCTTATATATACAGGGTGTATCACAAATATTTTTGCAAACTTTGCAGGCGGGTTCCTCACACTGCAAGTTCTTCGTATTTGAGTTATTAAGTTTACGGTAGACACTGTTAAATGCAATTCAAGAATACTTTTACAAACTTTGGGGACAAGTTCCTCGCACTAAAATAAGGTCCGTAAAAACATATGCCCAAAAGGCCATCGTTGTACGTCCTCAATACAGAAACTCTTCGCTTGCTTCTAGACACGCATGCACACGTCGGATCATTGACTGATGGAACCTTTCAAATACTTGCACACGATGTTGAATGGTTTTGCAGGCCTTCATGGCACGTTGATGAAGCGTCTCTGCATTATTAATGTCTGCTGCATAAACCAATTGTTTTAGGTGGCCCAACAAATATAAATCCAGACGTCGGGGTAACGGTCCTTCTCTGCGTATCCATCTTTCATGGTAGATGTCAGCCAGTACATTGCAAACAGTGTAACTAACATGTGCTGGAGCCCAGTCATGCATGAACAGCATGCGTCTTCGTATTAGCAAGGGGACATTTTCTAGCAGGTCTGGAAGTCTGTTCGTAATAAATTCCCAATAGACGTCTCCTTTAAGACGTTCTGAGAACAATTCCAGTCCACACATTAATCGTAAACTGATCCGGGTGTATAGTCTGTATTGTGCCACGTGAATTCTGATCTGCCTCCAAATGCTGGTTGTGTAAATTTGTTATTCCATCTCTTCCAAATGTTGCCTCATCTGTAAACAAGACTGAAAAGATAAAAACAGATCGGCAGTTTGTGCAATAAACAGTCGGCAACAGTTCTCCCCTGGTCTGTGATCAGAAAGCGAAAGACCCTGTACACGTTGCAATGTGATATATATGTATTATATCTACTCCCTCCCTCTCTCGCTCGCTCGCTCGCTCTCTCTCTCTCTTTTTTCTTTCTTTTTATATTATATATATATATATATATATATATATATATATATATATATATATATATATATATATATATATATATATATATATATATATATATCTCGACTCTCCCGTCGAATTCGTCGTATGAGGGTCAAGCAGATCAGTTCCTAGGAAATTGACAGGCCGACACCAGCCCATGCGGTGGGGTAATGGATAGCGGCTTGGATTGAGGAATCGGAGAGTTGAGTTCGAATTTCAATCGAATCCAGTACATTCACTTACGTGCTAATACCCTTGGGAAAGGTGTGAATCCTCTTCTTCTCCCCTCCAGCTGTGGGTAAATAGCAGAACAGACTAGGTTTTATAGCCTTGGATGGCAAAAGGTCTAGTAGGACAACTCTGAATTTAAAATATATATATATATATATATATATATATATTTTGACCACTAATATAGATAGATAATATTAGTGGTCAATATATATATATATATATATATATATATACATTGATGTATATTTGGACAGCAAACTTTCTTTCGAACAAGATGCTGTCCTGTATAGTACCATGGGGATTCCGATCCGCACACAAATGCTGGTTGTGTAAATTTGATATTCCATCTCTTCCAAATGTTGCCTCATTTGTAAACAAGACTGAAGAGACAAACAACAGTTCGGCAGTTTGTGCAGTAAAACATCGGCAGTTTGTGCAGTAAAACATCGGCAATAGTTCTCCTGTGATGATTGATCTGAGGGCAAAAGACCCTGTACACGTTGCAAATGATACGGATACGCAGCTGCTGTTGAGGTACCATGCATGTGGTACTATGAGATGTGCAAGATGGTAGGCCTATTTGAAATGTGCTGATACCTAGATCATCACCGACAGCCTATAGAATATGTTCTTCGTGGTCAGGTGTACGAGCGGATCTCGATCTTTCTCCATTAATAGTTTGTGGTGGCAATGGTCCTACCTCAGCAACGTGACGATAAACAGCGGCAAAGGTTGGATGACTCGGCTGCCTTCGGTCTGGAAACGCAATTTGATACAGCGGGGTAGTCTCGCGTCATTACCATTCACGTGGCCGTATGTAAAAATCTTATCTGCCTACTCGCGATATGAATATCATGCCTTTGTTAAACGGAACAGTTCTCAGTTACATTACTACACGCGTTAAACGTTGAAGAGAGAATAGCCACAAATGTACACGAATGACAAATGTAATCTAGTCTCTACTGAAACACAAAACTATCTCCTGTAGATTTTGTGAGGAACCTGCCCCAAAGTTTGTAAAAGTATTTTTGATACACCATATCTATCTATCTATCTATCTATCTATCTATCTATCTATCTATCTATCTATCTGTGTAAGCAAATATATGGATATAGATCCGACAGTACGAAGAAAAATATATACGGAAAAAAAACCCCAAAAAACAAACAAAAATCCTTATATACAATTATGCTGTTTTAATGTTATTATGTCAACATCGGACGTTTCGGTCTAATAAACCATCTTCAGGACATATATTGTCATGTTGTATTGATAATGTTATAATTTATGAATATGTCCTGAAGATGGTTTATTAGACCGAAACGTCCGACGTTGACATATTAACATTAAAAACAGCATAATTGTATATAAGGATTTTTGTTTTTTTTTTTTCCGTATATATTTTTTCATATATATATATATATATATATATATATATATATATATATATATATATATATATATATAACGTAATTTCTTTGATTCTTTTTCTATCTAATTATATCTTTATTTTTTACTCATTCAACCCCAATCATGACGACAATGTCACTAGGGCGCAGAGAGTGGCCGGGAGTGAAAGAGAATGAGAAGACGTCAGTGGGGATGAATGATGAAATGTCAGAAATAGCACAAGACTGAAGAAGACAAAAGATGACGTCTGACGTTGCATTTAAAATTTAAAGATTGTAAGCTTCAAGAAAGCAAGAAATTGGAAGTTCCACATGTGAGAAGTGTGAGAAATGAAACCGTTAGAATAAAAGTGTCAGTTGAATGTAGCTAATTCAACAGTAAAACGGCAATACCTAGTAGCCAAACTAATTGCACATTTAAAACACTATAATTTATTGGCGATTAAAAACAGCTCTTTTCCGTGGTCTAATACTTTTTTTTAAGCAATTCCCCCCAAGTAAGGCAGGAGTGACACTAGCATGAGAAGGGGTTACAGATGATTGATAAAAAGCGTAAAGAGGCGTGTTTGAGGAAAAGATAGAGAGAAGGACGGGGAACAAGATCAAGGTATCAGAAGATGTCGATTGACATTACACTTGAATATTTGAAGATTATAGTGTCTGAAGTTTTGGGGACCCTGGTATACTAGTGAGCAAGCCAAAATGAGCTGACTCATTTTATAATTCACCAATAGAAGGGTTAACCAATCAGAAGACTCAAAATATTCATTGCGACGTGTATAAAGGCGGCCATGTTTTTCCCGAATATTCACTGCCAGCCTTTGATATCGAAAACTGAAGAATTACGGAACAGCTGCTGGTGGTATTGGCGATATAGTCAGATTCAGTAGAGTCTCTCACTCGTGAGTGTTAATCTTTAACTTTGTTTCATTGAACAGATTACGTACTGCGCTGTATTCTATATTCCTAGACTATGGTGAACATGGTCAACATATAGTTATCAGGTAAGCAAGCAAAAAGAAGGGAGTTCCACAGACGGGAAGTGCGGCAGAAGAAGTTGTTTGAGTAGAAGAGACTGTTACATTTGTCCGCTTCGACAGTGAAAGGGGGGACCGAGATGCCAACCTAGTAGCTCGCTTAAATTCATGCAGTCTGGGAACCAAGGAAAGTAGCTCGTCAGAACAGTTGCCGTGAAAATACTTATAGAAGAGACAGAGGGAAGCTCTGGCACGTCTGTGAGAAAGAGACTGTAGACAAGATGCCAGATCAGGACCTATTAGCTTATTTTCTTCTTGCACTTTAGTATTGAGTTCGATCCTTGCAGGAAGCTCTGTACTCTCGACCTTGTGTTACATCTAAACTACGCTTAGTAAATTACTATTTTAAATCAAATTAATTTTAGTCCAGGGATTATTTTTATCTCATGACCAAATAGATATTAAGTTTGCTATTGTATCGAATAAAATATTTTTAAAATTTTAAACGAAAGGAATAATATATATATATATATATATATATATATATATATATATATATATATATATATATATATAATAAACCTAGGTAGGTAGTACCTGACTCATTAGGGTTATTTATTTTACTTTTTGCTCTACTTCTTGTAAACTTATTACTCGCTGTTT
>CAHIKZ030004782.1:307500-325000 GCA_903632075.3 Acanthosepion pharaonis
TATTGTTTTATTAACCATTAAGCACACGAAGATTTTTCCACCAGTCCAAGAAGAATTTGGTTTACTACAACACATAAAAGACAATGGTTAAACACACGAAAAAATTAATTCCTCTAAATAATATGTGGAATAACCATTCTTCGCCAGATGAAGGTTACAAGACCCGAAACTGGTGTAGTAAAAAATATGGAAAGCAAACCACATTATATCCAAAAACGTTTGCGTCTTGTCTTTTCTTTCTAGTTGGAACAAATATAATCTCTCCCTATATATATATATATATATATATATATATATATATATATATATATATATATATATAAACTGTAAACACATTTTCTGTAATGTTAAATATCAAAATGCTTTTCTCTCGCAAATGGCTTGGAGGAAAGATTATTATTAATTCTTTTCTGAGGAACTCTTACAGACAGAGAAACAAAGTGTGCAGAAGAAAAGTCACATTGTTCAATATATATATATATATATATGCGTGTGTGTATGTGTGTGCGTGTGTGTATGTATGTGTGTGTAAAAATGATGTACAATGTAGCAAAGATGGAAAGACAGAATGTGTAAAAAGGAAAGATGACTTGTAAACCACACATCCTATTCATATGTATATGCAAAATTAATAGCCTTGTAAATACGCATAAACTTTCACTTAAAAATGATTAGTTGTGTCCGGGCCAAGTTCGCTTTCATGGGACGACATTTTATCATTTCGCATTTCTGAACATTCGCTTCCAAAGTTGTAGCAATTATTATTATCTGTGACCACAGGGCTTTAAGTTAGAAGCTTGTGACAGGGACTGGGTTGGGTGAATATTGAGTTAAGGGCGTTGAATAATAAGTCAGCTACCTTAAATGTCCCCCAAATGATTTAGCGACATCAGGAAGAAGTTAAATCGGTGTTTAGCATTATAGTGAAAAATTAACGATAAGATAGAGGAAAAAAAGCCTGGACAGATTTTGTATTGTCCGGATAAAAACCTTAAATAAAATTTGTGTTACACACAAATTTTATTTAATATTTCATTAAAAGTGTTATGGTCCGGTTCCTTGTACCACGGTTATAGTCCAAGGTAGAACCAATAAAGAAGAACTCGAACTCGTATATGGAATAACACAGATATATTACAAACAGGAATATATACAGAGAAGTAGAAAGTGTTAGTACGAACAATGAGGTTTAGTGGGGAGAACAATGTAGTCTCGACCAGTATCACTATTCCAATGTCTTGTAGTAATGTCTGAACGCGACTCTGTTTCGGATTGCCTCTGACTCGACTGACTGACTCATTCGCTCTGACTGACAGACTCCTGACGGACTTCACTCCAGACTTCAGGCTGAACTCCCTGCTTCCTCTTGAGGCGTAGTATTTATTACGTATGGAATAGTCCATTATGTTATTATGGGTAAGGTCCCATAACAAAAAAAAAAAAAAAATAAGTTTTTTCGACACAGTTTAATTTTCTGATTCCCATGAATCATCAGATAGTTTATAAAATTGATTTATTGTATAAAAAATTCAATTTTGACACAAGGCCTAAAGCGGGAATGGTCTACAATTTTATATCTAGCTAATTTGAGCCATGACCCATACATTCGTTACAATATGCACACCCAACACAAAAAGCCATCCATCGCAACTCAATCCTCCATATGTGAAAATACCTCATATTCTCAGGTAACCTACCAAAAACACCTTATGACATAATAATTTCATGATCATAAAATCCTATACATAAAAATCTATAAATGATGTACAATGAGCAGGGAGGGGATGGACGCAAAAACAAAATAAAAATAACAAAATAAAGATAACTGATGTTAATTGGATCCGCCCAACCCTCAAAAAAGATGCCGCTGTATTCTGCCTTTAGACAAGATCAAGAGGTTCTCTCGATAAGCGAGAGGGAAAGGAAAAAATAAATACGAGCACGGGGAGAGAAGAATGCTGACCCACTTGAGATGAAAATGGTGTGGGGGCAGTAACTTCGAGCATAACCAAAGATGCAGTCGAGAACAGGCCGGGAACTACACTTACATTAACTAGGTACACAAAAAGTGGTTTAACCTAACTGGAGAGAGCCCCATAGGAAACCACGCCCATGTGACCTAGGTGGATGTAAAAAAAGAAAATCAAGGCTAGCTCCGTTCACCCGAACCAAGCTCGCCTGTCACCCACCTTTAGCTGAAATCTGTTGAAAGCAACCGTTTCCTATCAGTTCTAAACTTTATTTTGAGCTGGTGTTCAAAATATCGGATCAGATCCTAATGAGAATGACGTTTGCCTCGCAAGACTTTATCCTGTCGCGTTGTCCAAATCACCATTCGTCTGTGACCAGCAGTGATAGAAACACCACCGGTTTCACCGTAGAATACGGGGGCGACACATTGTCACAAGCGAATACACGATCAATGACAGATAGTTTGAATAATCGGCTAAAACAACCTTGAAATCTTTAATGGAAGTTGTGTCGGAATGCCTTGTTAAGATATTTACTCTAGAAATCAATTTTTATCAGACGTAAGTTTGTAAATAAATATTGGTCGAGTCTATAGTTGTGTCTCTTGTCAAACATTGGTTGAGTCTATAAGCAAACCTTGGTTGAGTCTGTACTTTAGTCTATAGGTAAACATTGTTTTAATTGGCCGAGTGGTTACCTGATTTTATAGGTAAATATTGGTCGAGACTGTATGCAAATATTAGTCGGGTCCGTAGGTGAGTCTCTTGGCAAACATTGGTCAAGTCTGTGCTTAAGGCTCTAGGTAAATTTTGATCGCATCTATACTTGAGTTTTTAGGCAAAAAATTGCTCGAGTCTATAGGTAAACATTGGTCGTGCTTATACTTAAGTCTATAAGTAAAAATTAGTTGAGACTCTATTTCAGTCGAAAGACAAATATTGGTCACTTACCAAGCCTGCAAGCATCCACTTGTAGGTGGACTTAGCACTCTGCATGGGCTGAACGGAATATTTTGGGTTCTGCCAACCAGATAATTAAGTATATATATATATATATATATATATATATATATATATATATGTGTGTGTGTGTGTGTGTGTGTGTGTGTGTATGGTGTATCAAAAATGTTTTTGCAGACATTGGGGCAGTTTCCTTTCACTTAAGCACAAAGGTTCATATAAACGTATGCCCGAAAGAAAAAAGTTTAAAGAAAGTTTGCGCTAGATGGCGCTGTGTTGCCATGCAGGGTAGGTTGCATTTGTCATTCGTGTACATGCGTTTCAACGTTTAACTTGTGTATTTGTGAGTTAACTGTGAACTGTTCCGTTTAAAAAAGGCAGGATATTCATATCGTGAGTAGGCAGATAAGATTTTTGCATCTGACCGTGCAAGGCTATACGGTTGTATCACATTGCGTTTCCAGACCAAAGGCAGCCGAGTCATCCAACCTTTGCAGCTGTTTATCGTCGTGTTGCTGAGACAGGATCCTTGGCACCACAAACTATGGATCGATGAAGACCGACATCCGCTCCCGACGAACACATTGTAGAGGCTCACCACGGGAGAACTGTTGCCGATTTTTTACTGCACAAACTGCCGAACTGTTGTTTGTCTCTTCAGTCTTGTTTACAGATGAGGCAACATTTAGGAGAGATGGAATAACAAGATTACACAACCAAAATTTGTGGGCGAGTCGGAATCCCCATGGTATAATAAAGGCTAGACACCAACATCAGTTTACGATTAGTGTGTGGGCTGGAATTGTAGGTGGCTGGTAGGTCTATATTTTCTCCCAACAGGTCTTACAGGAGCTGTCTATCGGGAATTTATTTCGAACACACTCCAAGACCTGATAGAAAATGTCCCTCTGCTAATACGAAGACGCATATGCTTCATGCATGATGTGCTTAAAGCACATTGTTCTGGATGCACTGGCTGACATCTTCCATGAAAGATGAATAGGTAGGGGAGGATTGGTTCCATGGTTTGCACGTTATCCCGATCTCAATCCTTTGTAATTTTATACGTTAGGCCCCTAAAACAATTGGTTTATGCAGCAGGCATTAATAATACAGAGATGCTTCATCAACGTGTCATGGAGACTGCAAAACCAATTGACATCGTGTAGGAGTATTTGAAAGAGTTCGCCAATCAATGATCCGACGGGTGCATGCGTGTGTAGAAGCAAGCGGAGGGCATTTTGAATATTTGTTGAGTTGCCGCGTTGAGGCACAACGATGGCCTTTTGGATATATGTTTTTCTGGACATTTTACCTCGTTTTGGTGTCAGGAAACTGCCCCGAAAGTTTGTAAATGTATTTTTGAATGTACCTTCGATTGTACATTTAACACCTCAAAAACGATGGATTTACGGATTATGTTTATGTGTATTATTGTCCTTGTTTTGATTTAGATGCCTGATATTTCTCGCATTTGCAAAACTAAAACGGGCGTGGACGAGACTAAGGTGAATGCGACCAGGCCGCTGATATCGATCCAGAAAGAGGACGTTTCTGATTGTTTTGAATAGAAGGATGAACACTGCGTTAAGTTTTCGAGTTTTTAACGGGATTACTTTTGAAAGGGTGGGTTACCTTGTTGGTTATTTGTTTTTGTTAATCTTCAGCGGCTGAATACTAACCGGACAGAACTCGAATGTGTTGGTGTGCGTGTGCCATATAAAAAAAGTCACTGTTCAGTATAGTTTTATGACGATATATATATATATATATATATATATATATATATATATGACGATATATCAATCATCATAATTGGAGTGATTTTGGGTAACATGTCACTTTGTCTTCCTTCTGAAGATATTCATTACTACAACGATCGTCGAGCAGAGGTATTTCATGCCTGCCATGTACTGATGGCCATTTATTTCGGGAGAATCTGACACCTCCTCGTCACGTTTCATGCAAGGGTAGGGATAAAGTAAGTGTCAGAATCATTCATCCTCGACCAAATACCATAATTCCAGTTACTGACTGACGTTAAGAATTATCAAAGAGAAAATGAATCTAATCAGTGCCATTGAATGGTCTTTACATATGACTTGGCTTTGCGAAACAAAGTTTAGTAAAGTTAAATGACGTCGAATACACCTCCCCTAATGATAGACTAATTATTCCGCAGAGGTTGCAAAACAATCTCTGGAAACAGGAAAAAGCTCTGATTTTACGATAGTGTCTTTTTTCTGCTGTTCTCGTCCTGGAAGGACAGTTTGCCTTCGAGACCAAATGTAGTGATGTCTCTCTTTCGTCTGTCTAGGCGACAGATGATTCCGTTGTGGTTGAAATCACTTCCATATTACTTTTACATATAATACGTAACAAGTAAAAACAGGTACACATGTGTACTCCACAGTAGCCAGCGTTATCTTAGTGAAATATTCAGTGACATCAGGCAGAAGCAAAATAAATGTTAAGCAAATAGTGGAAAATTAACGTTGGTAAGGTGCACCGGAAAGAGTGGATTAACTTTTGTCCTGATGCAAATTATAAATAAATTTAGCGTGTTACAAAAGTTTTATTAAACATTTCATTTGAAAAATACCTTTGCCGATGCAGTCTCATTTCGGGATATGCAGGAATAGTTAGATAACATGGATAATCGGTTCAAACAACATTGAATTTTTGTTTAATGAATGTTCTATTTTGAAGATTTCGAGTTCGGTTTGTGTTGGGATGTTGAATTTTACGGCATATCAACCCTTGTTGGATTAATTAATGGCGAAATCTGTTTTTATTTTAATTGCATCTATAGGTAAATATTTGTTGAGTTTGTATACCAATAGAAAGGAGAATAGTAGTCACCTACCAAGAGTACAAGCATGAGTTAGGGTTTGGGTTAACCCTAACCCTAACCCTAACCCTATACATTCGAATGGAGAATAGTAGTTAGGGTTAGGGTTGGGGTTATGGTTAACCCTAATTCTAACCCTATACCAATGGAAAGGAGAATAAGTCACCTACCAAGAGTGCATGCATAGGTTAGGGTTAGGTTTAACCCTATCCCTAACCCTATGCCACACGAAAGGAGTCACCTACCAAGAGCGCAAGCATACACTTACTACGTATGGCTCTTGGTGCATTCTAGGCAAAACAATCAAACACACACACACACACACACACACACACACACACACACACACACACACATATATATATATATATATAGGTATATATGCATTCACACTCACCGAAGTATATACATATATATATATATATTTATATGCATATTTCTACACAGATATACATATAGATATGCCCACTCACTATATATATATATATATATATATATATATATATATATATATATATATATATATATATATACACATATACACTCACACGCACACATACGTATTCAAATAAACATTTTTCAGCCTATGCCTAGTTTCTTTGCTTGTTTGTTTATACGAGGTTGGTCTGAAAAGTGACGGGACTGGTGTCACAAACAATTGATTTCAATTCCAAACAACAACCTACCTGGTTTGCCCTGCAAATAAATCCCCCTCGAGTCTAATGCACTTTCCCATTCTACTTTGTCACGCCCCTATGCACTACTAAAAGATTCTTCTTGGATGTCCATCATCTCCGTCTTAACGGCCTTCTTGACGGCCCCCGCGCCTTCAAAACGGAGCCCTTGATGACTCCCTTGAGCTTGGGGAAAAGAAAAAAAGTCACACCGAGCAAAATCAGATGAATAGCGACTTTCCTCTAGTACGGCGACGTTCTTCTCAACTAGAAACTGCCGGATGCTCAGGCTGTAGTGAGCAGGTGCATTGTCGTCTTGAAGCAGCTACCATTTGGCCTGCCACAAAAGTATGTGAAAAAATGCAACGGTTACAGAAAGCTGAAATTACAGTTATATACTCATGTTATCCCTCTTTAGCCCATAGGCCACACAGCACACTCAGTTCCGTTAGTTTTCAGACACACCTCGTATATATATATATATATATATATATATATATATATATATATATATACTAGTGAATAAACATAAATCAAACGTTGATAGCACGACTTGGAGTTTCATTCAGTTTCTGCAATCTCCAGGTGCAAATATCATCTGACCGTTTTTACAGTTCGATATCTGTGACTTCTACATCACGGAAGATCTACTGATGGTAGCTATTAATTTAGCCAAGAATTACTGCCATATATCCGAACAAGAAGTAAATATCATAAGAAAGGCACAGAAACCAATTTCTTACCACGACGAAACTCTATGGAGTAAGAAAGATAATAAAGACTTTGGCGTTTCAATTGGAGCACATGACTCTGCGGTAGCATATGAACTTGTTGGGATACTGTTACTATAAACAAAACAACGGTATATATAGCGACGATGGCATAATTCTCCTTCGTTAACTGAGACCTAGACAAGCAGACCAGACCAGACAAGAAAAAACTTAATCAAATTCTTTAAGGATCATCAATATTACCACCAATACCAACGCTAAAGTGATCAATTTCCTAGACGTTACATTTGATCTGAGTAAGTACACTATGGATTTACACAAGCACAGGTAGATTGACAGAAGATCTAACAATCATAAAAGGACATTTGACAATTTACACAAATCCGTACAATATAGATTATCAGCCAAATCCAGTAACAAAGAAATACCCGACGATAATAAAGCCAGATATAACAAAACGCTGGAACACAGCAACCATAATGTGAAATTGGAATATGTAGTTCGAAATAACAATAAAGATAAAAAAAAAAGCTTAAACAATGCAAGCGTAACATTATATGGTTCAACCCGTCGTAACCCTGTAATGTCAAAACCAATGTAGGTCGAATTTTCCTGAATTTAATTAACAAACACTTCTCCAACGCTAAAAAAGATTTTCAACAAAAACAACATAAGCTGTACAAAAAAACATAGACAATTAAATATCTCAACATAACAATAATGTATTAAGCAAGCTCCAAAAACAAAACACTAAAAAATACTACTACTAAAAGACAATGCAACTGCCGTAAAAACGTAACCTGTCCATTAAACGGCCAGTGCATGATTGAAGGCATAATATACAGAGCTAGGATTGATTCAGACGAGGATGTTAGATATTACTTTGGATCCACCAAGAGCAGCTGGAAATCGCGTTAATACCACCACAAAATGACACTGAACAATATTAAATACATAAACTTCACATCATTTTCAAAGTATGTTTGGCAATTAGAAACAACTACCAGAAGCCAACTATTATCTGAGAGATAATCGCGAAAGCTAAGCCATACAATGGAAAGGGAAACAGATGTAACTTATTTTTGTCGGAGAAGCTTATTATATTAAAACATTTAAATAACCCTAATTTGCTAAAGACGAGGTCTGAATTAATGTCTACATGCATACATAAAACACATCGACTCTGATTAGAAGAGATTACAAAATTGATTACACGGATATTATAAGATACAACAACTTTTAATGTTCTTAGAACCCATAATTAATAACATTTCTTATATATCTATACACACATATAATCTAATATTACTTTACTCGATTCATTTATAACATCTGTTTATATAATTTCACCCTATAAGTACTAGACTTGGTTTCAATCACATTAGTTAGATAGCACCAAACTATTAATTTTTTTATTTGCACCATTATATTTCCATCCCGAATATCATTTTTGCTTGATATTACTGTGATAATTCTTTCAAAAATGAGAGTTACACTTTGATATTTTATTTACTTTTGAACCAAAATTTAAATTCAATTAAAAAAAATTAAAATTTTGAAAAATTATTTGAATTTTTATTCCTCCGTTATGCGAACTGATATAAATGATTATTAGTTAATACTCCCTCCTCTCTCTCTCTCTCTCTCTCTCTCTCTATATATATATATATATATATATATATATATATATATATATATATATATATACATACATATATATATATATATATATATATACACACATATATATATATATATATATATATATATATATATTAGTAGTGATAATAATCTTATAAGTATAAGAAAATATACTGTCCAGAAAACCTTCGGTGTCTTGATTTGCAAATAATCAAAGCAATACCAAAAGGTGGGGGAAGTATATATAAAAAAACTAAGAACATGTACGTTAGCCGAAAATAATCGTCTACCATACAATCCAAAGTCCAAAGAAAAAAAAACGATACGAGTAAGCAAATAACTAAATAGAGTGCTCAATACAGTAAGTAGAGCAGACCTAGTTAAACCTAGAGAGCCAGACAAACCTACCAAGGTTTCACCTAAGCGAATCGTCAGAAAGGGCTGGCTATATATATATATATATATATATATATATATATATATATATATATATATATATTAGTTAGTTAGTTAAACCTAGAGAGCCATGCAAACCTACCAAGGTTTCACCTAAGGATTTCAGGAAGTATGGCTAAAAGGAGGTTTGTCTGTCTCTCTAGAAAGCTAACTAACTAACTAACTATATATATATATATATATATATATATATATATATATATATATATATATATATATATATATATAATATATATATGAAAATGAATATAAATATAAATAAATATATATATATGTATAATTATTTATATATTATATGCGCGGTACTTATTAGAAAGCGCTCAATATCAGAGATAGAGCTAACATATTTGGTTGGATAGATGTGAGTTTGTGACCCTGGGTTTCACGCTTTAGCGATCGTCAGACAAACTGATTAATGTTTTAAAAATTTGGGTTTATGTAGATTGCGTGTATTGGTGTTATTGTGGAAGTGGTGGGGAAATTTCGTCGTTTTGTCATTCATCGTACTAACGCAAACATCGATGTATGCAGACACATATACATATACATACTTGGTCGTCCGTCGGGACTCATACATATATATAAACATATGTAGACAGTTTCGGCTATGACACATGTATGTATACGGGTGGTGTTATGTCTATACATACGCATTTGTATGTTGAAATTTAAACATTGGAAGTGTGGCGGAAATGTCTCGTTATTGTCTCGTGAATGTATCCATGTCATATTATGAAATTTTTTTTTTTTTTTTCCGTTGAAAAATATTTGAAAAATATTTTCTCGCATGTATGTATATATGTGTGGTGGGGTTTGTGTAAAATTATGATAGGTAAAAATTATTATTATAATTATTTATATTTATTTTTAAATTTTTGAAAAAAATGGGGGTTTATTTGTTATATTTAAAGCTGGTTATTTGTTTGTTTTTGGTGACTGTGTATATGTAACAGGTAAAAAATTGTAATCCTTATTGTTTAATTTATATGGTGATGTTTAATTTAATAACGGGTTTATATGATATGATGTGATAGTAATGTTTCAAAGGATTGGAGACAATGCTATTTAGGTTTTAGCTAATAGTTATTGTAAACTGGAAGAAATTGCAGATTGGTAGAAATGATTAGTAACGGTGGTGGGAGAATGATAAAACCATGAATGTAGTTATAGTGGTGGTAGCTTGAACTAAAAAGTGTGGTTGTTGGTGTTTTATTTTTTGTTTTATTTTGTTATATGTATTAATTTATTTTGGTATAAATCCTGATAATAGGTATTCTATGTAAAATTATGGTAGTTGAAGATTGCTATAATTTTTAATTATAAAATTATTATTATTATATTAAAGCTGCCTGGTAATAGGTGTTTGTTCTCATGGTTACATATGGAAATTATATCTGATCATATTGTTTTAAAGTATTAAATATGCTGGGGGGTAATAAAGAATGTAGTTGATTATATGTTAATAGTGGGTGTGATGTGTAAGTGATGGTGCTGTGTGTAGGTGGTAATGATAATATTGATAGTTAATAGATATTGTAAGGTGGTAAAAGTGATTACTAATGGTGGTGCAATTATAATAATGATAGGTGCAATTATTTTGATGGTATCTTGAAATTAAATTGTGATTGTTGGTGGTTTGTCTGTTTTATCCGTTTGGTATGAATTCGGATAATAGATACTTGACGACCAAGTATGTATATGTATATGTGTCAGCATACATCGATGTTTGCGTTAGTACGATGAATGACAAAACGACGAAATTTCCCCCACCACTTCCACAATAACACCAATACACGCAATCTACATAAACCCAAATTTTTTAAAACATTAATCAGTTTGTCTGACGATCGCTAAAGCGTGAAACCCAGGGTCACAAACTCACATCTATCCAACCAAATATATATATATATATATATATATATATATATATATATATATATATTAATGAATATACATAATATCCGTCGATAACAAGACTCGGAGTTTTATGCAGTTTTTGCAATCTTCAGGTGTAAATATCTTCTAACCTTATAGAGTTTGCGTTCTCAGTAAATAAACAAGTTTTAACACTGTATTTATAACAATCGTGGAAGAAATATATTTATATGTGCGTAAAATTTTTCGTGCGTGTATATATGTTTTTTTATCATAATATATATATATATATATATATATATATATATATATATATATATATATATATATATATATATATAGTTTAGTATTGTTGGTCCCTGCTGGTTTTTAGATCAACCGTCTCCAACACAATCTTTGTTTTCTTGACTAGCTTGTATACCGCACGGTGCAATTGTTGTCTTTGCTATGATCGGTGATATAATGTATGGTCCTCGTCTTCAAGTTATTGTTGAGAAATGCGGTATCAGCACACTCTAATTGCATTTCACTAAGAAGGGCGTTCCTGCATAGCTATCAATCCACAATCCACCGCCTCGATCAACTCATTCTCGTGACTCGGTGGTTTACTACTAATTTGAACTGCATACCGAACTAAATATCGGCTTCAATACGTCGGAAATGACTGCGGGATAACGCCATATTTGTGCCAAGTAGGTTTGATGAATGCACACACAAGAAAAGAAAGACCGTTAAATGCATGTTTGCTAAGACCTGATGATCGCCTACAAGACTGAAGGTTACGTTTTCATGGACCACATCATCACCTGCGATGAAAGGTGATGTCACAACTATGATCCGGAATAAAACAAAATTCCGCCCCCCTAGCTATGGATTATATAGTAAGGTAGATTAGTAGAAAACGAAAAACTAAAACGAGTCTTTGGTATGGCAAAATGCGAATTCTTCACCAAAGAAAAATCCTAGACGCGTTCTTATCTAGAAAATTGTTCGAAATTAATTGTCTGAAAACAATTATTCGAGAAACATTTATTTGAATTGTATATTTTTGGAATGAAAATTAATTGAAAGGATACTTTTACTAAATGATAATTATTCGAAATACCTATGTTTGTAATACATATGTCAACTTGCTTTGGGAGAGTCAATGTGCTGTGGTGTCCTCACTCTAAAGAGTTAGACTCTTCCGCCTACTATAAGATTAGTTGGAGAGAAGTCTTCGGAGAATAGATTGAGTGCTGCTTAATATAAGATATATCTGCAAACCTGGTTTTTGTTATTACTTAACCATTTATTTGGTCACAACTAAATGCTTATTTTCCTAGAAATTGAAGGATGGCTTTTTGCAGCAAATTTCATTCCATTAACCCACAATATAGAAATTAGACATTCTTAAAAGAGAACAGGATTTGCAGGAAAATTATATTACAAAAGTAAGAGCAGGTTGCCAAAATATCAAGAGCGCCAAGAAATACTGCATCGTAAATGGAAAACTTAAAAATTAGTGGCATCCCTTAATGAGTACACTTCAGTAGTTGACTATTTGCGTGCAGTATCATATAATTTAAGATTTTAAGGATGTTTTTTTTACTAGATTGTTTTATTAACAATAGTTGTATTTTGAATAATTATCATTTGTGTCATTCCTCTTTTAATTTTTTACATTTTTATTGCAATAAAGAATTTTGCATCTGTTATAACAAATGCGAAGATCTCTGTGTGTCACGCTTTTTCAATTAAAGGGACACAACTCTCTAACTTTTAAATATCTCATCTTCTTCAAATGAGACTTGCTCATCCAGCATTGAAATTGAACCCTCAGATATTAAATTTAGCTCTCTGTGAAATTGAAGACAAAGTGATGAACTTGGCTCAAAGAGATCTAAGCAGTTTTGGTCTGCCAAATCCAAACAGAGAAACTGGACAAATCAACAGAAACATTTTGAGAGAAACAGGATACAACATGGAAGAACTGCGGCAATGTGTTAAAAATTGAGCCCCTGTTGAACCAAGAGTAACAGCAAGCATATCAGAAGGTCATTGATGGCATCAGCAACAACAACGGAGGAATTTTCTTCTTGGATGCACCTGGGGGTACTTTTGTAACTAACTTTCTTTTATCTGCAGTGAGACTCCAAAGAAAAGGAGCTCTAGCAGTATCATCATTTGGAATTACTGCTACTCATTTGCCAGGAGGGCGTACAGAACACGGTAGCTTCAAACTTTCATTGGATTTGAACTACAATGAAACCTCTATTTGCAACATCAAAAAAGGAACCAACTTGGCTAAGCTAATGGGGGAGAGAAGCTTCATTGTCTGGAATTAATGTACCATGGCACATAAACGAGTATTTGAGGCCCTGGACAAAACACTCAAAAACATTAGACAGAACTCACAAATCATAGAGATATCACTGCTAATCTTTGGTGATTTTAGACAAACATTGCCAGTCATAGAAAAAGGAACCCCAGCTGATGAAATCAATGAAAAATTCTTACATCTGGAGCCATGTTCAATGACTGAGCCTGAAAACATGAGCGTTAGAATCACAGGAAGCAGGAAGATTTGCTGTTTTGCTGTTGCAGTTTGGCAATGGAACCATCAAAATGGAGCCAAAATGGAGATATTTCACCTCCCAAATGGCGACGGACTTTCAATCTCAAGTACCAAAAACTTGATTAACCATGTTTATTTAAACATTAAACGCCATTTAATGAACTCAAACTGGCTTTGTGAGAGGGACATATTAGCTCCCAAGAATCAAACTGATAGCATCAACTGAAAACTTCTCCAAGAAATTCCAAAAGAAAGCATGGAGTACTTTTCCATTGACACTATGGTTGAACAAGAGCACGCAGTGAATTATCCAATAGAGTTGCTGAACTCATTGAATCCTCTTGGAATGCCATCACACAAGCTGGTACTAAAAGAAAAATGTGCAAGTTATGCTATTGAGAAATCCGGATCTTCCAAAGCTTTGTAATGGAACAAGATTATTTGTCAAGAAGATTTCTCACCATCTTTTGGAAGTAGAGATCCTTATTGGTCCAGGAAAGGAGGAAAGAATTTTAATTCCAAGAATCCTCTTAATTCCTCCAGATTTTCCTTTTGAGTTCAAAAGACTTCAGTTTCCAGTGAGACTGAGCTATGCAATGGCAATATATATGCCTCAAGGAAAATCATTGAAAGTAATTGAACTTCATCTGATGGAGCTCTGCTTTTCTCATGGCCAACTCTATGTTGGTTGTTCAAGAGTTGGGAATGGAAACAAGTTATATGTACTGACCCCGAATGGGAAAACCAAAAATATCGATTATCATGCACTTTTAGACAAATTATATCATTGTTTCGATGAAAACTGTTAATTGTTCGAAAAATATTGTTCAAGTTTAATAAAATTTAATTTGTACTCAATGCATGAACTGGTATTTTTGGGCCAAAGGCCCAATCAAGAGACATTCGCTGGAGTTAACTTAAATACCGTCTGAAATAATAAATAATAATTATCATTTAATATAATTGCCCTTTCAATTTTCAGTCACTCAATTTACAGTTCGAATAATTTCTTTTTTTTTTAATAATCGTTTTCGAACAATTATTTTCGAACGATGTTCACATAATCGACGCATCGGTCAGCGAGCAAAGTGATGGCCATCGTCTTTTTAGATAAGAAAAGTGAGATTTTTCTCGATTTCCTAGAGCCCGGAAAAACAGAGACTCTGACCAATACATTGCAATGCTGACTCAGCTGAACTTACGAATTTACAAAATGAGACTAATAAAGAAGTGTGTGTTTGCAATAAAGACTATAGCGCTAGGCTACAATTCACTCAACCACTTCTTTGTAAATGCTCTGTCCATTCAGAGGCGGAGTGACCACGACTTCTCACATATTCCATCTCTTTATTACCTGTGAAATGCCATGATTAATCAAATAAAGATAGTAGAATTGTTACTCGTTGCCTCTCACAGAATTTTGTGTTCAAAGTTATCCTTCTGGTAGATTGTTCGCCACCAAAGGCCAAAGAGCCCGAAAGCATAATCTGCTTTACTATTTTATCCGTAGCTAGCTAGTGGAGAGCGGATGCGTTTATGCCTTTCCCAAGGGTAATTTTCTATTATTTCACCCCAAGCAAGGCGATAATGCCACTACGACGCAGGGTGGGGGTTACAGGGAGTGAAAGAAAATAGGAAGATTTTAGTGAGAAGAAGTGAAGAAAAGGACAATGAAGGAACAGGATTCAGAAAGACAGAAGATGGCGACTGACGTTGCATTTAAAGTTTTGAAGATTGTAGGTGTCAAAGAAGTAAGAAATTGTAAAGGAGAAGTTCGAGAAAAGAAACTATTAAAATAAAACTGACGGTTGCATCTAGCCAGTTCAACAGTAAAACTGCGAGACCTAATGGCCAGTCTAGTCAGTTATGGGGCATGAATGGTACACGCTCATGCGATCATGTATCTTTCGATACATTACTGACGAGGCAGATTTTTTCCTGCAGTAGTTTGCCATTCCTTTCTACGGTAGACCAGTTGCCGTCCAAGGCTATAGAACCTAGTCTGTCCTGCTATTTACTCATAGCTGGTGGGAGAAGAAGAGGATTTATACTTTTCCCAAGGGTATTAGCACGTAAGTAAATGGAACTGACTGGAATTCGAACTCGGCTCTCCGATTGCTCAATCCGAGTCGCTATCCATTACTCCAGCGTCATGCTTAAATTCATGTAGTTGAATCACTAAAGAGATCAGCTCATCAGAACAATGGCCATGAAAGTATTTGTAGAAATAACAAAGAGAGCCACATTATATAAGAAAGTGACTGATGTCGAGATGACAGGTCTGGATCTATTACGTTACATACCTTTCTTTGAATTTTGTAAAGAATCTCGAGATATACGGCAGGAGCACCAGACCAGATATAGCAGCAACAGTATCCATTCTACAGAGGAATGGTAGATTTATAAATGTACAAGAACGATTCTGAAAAGAAGAATTGTCTGGCACGACACAAAGAACCAACTTTCCTAGCAGCAGACATGGCAATTGATTCAATATAACCCCTCCACTTCATGTCAGTGGAAAACGTGAGCCCAAAACGCTTTCTTGTAGTGATTAAATGGAAGCAGTTTTGTTTTGGATGCGTTAAAATCTATAAGCCATTCTTTGCCAAGCACTGATTAGAGTTCCATTCCGAGAACAGTTTGTCGAACTTGAGCGAAAGTGAATGCAACAGAATACACGATCCCTACTGATAAAATAAAGCAATTACCGTACATTTCCGTATATAAAGGCGAACTTTAGATAAGACGAGGTAAAAAATATAGAAAATTTTCGTGAATTTATCCTATACCTGTAGTATAAGACGACTGCTTATTGATGATATAAATATGATAAGAAATGCTGATATTTAGTGTATCCATAGAAATTCAAAATAAACAAAATAACAAAACTGATTCTTTATCATGTTTTTCCCACACACATCCCTTAAAAGGAAAAACATTGTTTTGTTTACGTTCCATCACGTGATCTCTTGTGCATATTGATTCTTCTTTTTCTTCCGCCTCCTCCTCCTCTTTTTCTTTTTCTTTTACATCTAAACAGTTAAAAACAGCCTGGTGTACTAATGGCCATTTACTTATACTTCGTCGACAATCACAAAATATCGCTAATAACAGTACGATAATGTAGGATACTAGTAAATTTCATTGCTGTGAACGCAAACATAACTTGATGTTGAGATTTTCTCCGCTGACCTTGCATGGATACGAGTTTATTTCATTGATATGCAATTATTCTTCGAATGGGCAATTTATTACGAAGATATGCCAATAATATATAAGGTAGACATGTTTTTATAATTTTTATTATCAGTTTATTTGATAGCCTACCGACAAACATCAGTTAGAATTTAAGGTTTCTTTTTTTAGAATTGTAGTATAAAACGACCACTCCCCCAATTTTTAAGGGTGATTTTTGGGATTTAAAGGTCGTGGAACTAATGGAAATATACGGTATGTGTATAATGTAAATGTGGTGCTAATGAATTAATAGTAATCATTGAAATTCAATTCAAGGGATACACTGTCAATGGTCAGACAAGTGTTACATAGAAAATGTGGCTACTTCATGAGTAATACAAATACAATGTGAATTGTTATACTGTAGGAAATCAAGTAAAAAGATCTAATGAATCATAAGAAGCGTTAATGACAGAATGGAATTATTATCTGTTTACCGATTTGTTGCAATGTAGACGAGACAACAGGGCACTTGTCCTAATTCAACGACACAAGTAAGTAACAGAAACAGATACACATAGACAAATACGCACTCCTTACATACC